>JAOTRH010168399.1:0-44055 GCA_034768845.1 Heliamphora exappendiculata
AAATCTTTGGTATCGACACAACGCGTCTAGAGCAGGGTTCTTCAAATGGTTGGGTCGACACGAATGCTCTGAGGGGTGGACACAAATTCTGCACTCTACCTTCCAATGTTCTGGGGTCGACACAAATAAACCTGGTGTCGACTCGTTTGAATCTTCTGCATCCAGAGGAACCATTTTGTGTCGACTCAACTTATCTCTGGTGTCGATACTAAATCTCTACAGGAAGCCTCGGTAGTTTTGTGTCGACACAAATATTCTTGGGGTCGACACCAAAATTCTGCAGGATGTCTCGGTTGTTTTGTGTCGACACAGTTTCCATTTGTGTCAACCCAAACTTCCAGAAATTAGAAGTGAGGATCACTTTTGTGTTGACACAAAATGATTTGTGTCGACTCAAAATGAGTCCTAGGTACTTCGGCGCTTTTTGTGTTGACACAAGGCTAGTTTGTGTTGACACAAGGCTAGTTTGTGTTGACACTAACATTTTGGTACCTGAAAATCAACTTGAAACATAATTAGGTGTCAAAGCATTTGATCAATTGGTGTTGACACACTTGATAGGCTTCAAGTATACTTTGCCTTTAGAGTGTTTGACTTAAATTTCAATTAAGATCAACACAAAAAAAAATTCTATTTAAAGAATTCTTAACTGTTTGAACTTTTTGAGATAAAGGTCATTTCTTTTTGGCTAAGGTGTCAACTTTAATTGTTCAAAATGTGTTAACACTTTTATTTTTGGAAATATGAAATATTATCTATTTAAAGACATTTATTCTTAGAAAATGAATTAGGAAAATCATCAAAATCAAATTAAGAAGCTTTTGGGCTAACAGAACTGAAGCACATGTTTTATCTGTTTTCATCATCGGATTCATCTAAGATTGGTGGGGTCAAATTGCGGTGTCTACAATAATGGATTTTGGTATTTATTTTATTTATTAATAGAATTTGTTATTTTTATTTTAATGAGATTTCGTATGAATAATATTTGCATTGCTTTATGTATTTAATATTATGTATTTGTATCTTTTATTCTATACAATAGATAATCTGGTGTGCAGAGTTCGGCTTACATACAGAAGATCAGATTATCGATTCTTATAAAATATAAGCTTTTTACTCACAGTCTTAAATGAAATTAGACACATCATTGGTAGAACTGTATCACAGTATTTTAGTAGATCTGTCTTAATTTGGGAGATGGTATAATTTCAATTCACCGTGCTAGTACATTTAGCGTGTATTGAACATAACTGTATTAGGGTAATTGTTTTTATACTGACTGTACAAAACAATTAATACCTTATGATTATTATGAGTGCTTATACTCTTAATCTCAAAATAATTAATAGACACATGTTTAGTATTTGTTATTTTGATTAATAAAAGAGTGAGACCTTTTATAGTTTAATAAGCTTAGTGAATTAGATAACGACATTACGTGTATGATGAATATTAATTATTAATAGAATTTATATTCCGGTATAGGGATTGATGATACCTGTAGACACCCCAATTTGATCAAGCTAAATCTTAGACACCCGTTTCAAATGCGTTTCATTGATGAAAGTATGAGAATCATGCTCAAAGATACTCCTAAGCAAGTAAAATCACGAATATAGCTCAAAACCTAAGAAAACCACTAAACAACATCCAGTCCATGATTTTTATGTCATGGTCGTGACCTTTTGCAAACCCTAAACCAGGCAGTGACTTCCTTTGTCACGGCCGCATCTTTTTATACTAGCCGCGATTGTTGACAGTCGCAGTTGTCTTTTCATCACCATAAAGGTAGCCCCCGTCACTTTGAAAAAGCAAAAAGGTAGCGGCCGTCATTATTACCCATTTTTGGACAGGTGGCAACATCATAAAGGGGGTATGTGTTGCCCATTTTGTCTATAAATAGGTGTCATTTTTCAGCAAAATAAGAGGAAGAAAGACCTGGAGGCCCAAGCTCTGTCGAAATACTCCACCACCCGATATTTTCTCATTCATTCCACACTTTTCAAGCCTCGTTCGTGTTCTTACTTGCGTTAAAGGAGTTTGTAGAGCTCGCATTAGCTTGGAGATAGCCTATTCTCACCCCGAGGGGCCATTCGAGGTGGATATTCACACGAGATAACCTTAGGAACCTACGACTCTTCTTAAACTCTCATCTTCTTCCCCCGAGAGTGTCGTGGATAAGGTTTCTACTATTTTATTGCTTATTTATCATTTATTTTCATGTAAGCATTGTTCCTTTAAGTTTTTCATTACTAACAGTCTATTCATAACTCTATGTTTTATGTATTCACGGTTATTCTTATTCTATTTCGATGCTCATGAGCACACTTAGTACATCAAAAGATTTTTGTGGTTATGGAACATGACGGTCACGACCTTCTCATGTCACGGCCGTAAGCTTTTTATAAGTGCCAATAATTTGTGCCTTATGTACTCACAGCCGCAACATCCTATTGTTATGGCCGTGACATCTGTTTAGAGGCCAAAAATGTGAAAGCTCATTTGAAAACTCTCTGATATTTGTTTATTTCAAGGTTTCATCTCCTTTTGTTACTCTATTTAGCATTTTCTCCTCTTTGTACCTCTGTTTATCTTCCTGTTGGGTAATGAATGGCAGATCTAGCCCTCCCAATGGGTCATGGTCTCCATTTTGTACACCTTTATATCTGTGTGTTATGAGGTTATGAAAACATGATGATCGCATCTTTTTCTGCATATATGTCACGACCGCCATATCCTTTTGTTACGGTCGTGAGGTTTCTATGAGACTAGTGACATGAAAATGTGTTTTACGTATTATGTTGTTTATTTTGATATCTTGTGTATTCTGTTTAGAGTTATTGCTTGTATGGAGGATAAAGAATGGTGGTTCTAACCTAGAACCAATAGGTTATGGTCTCTGTCCTGTACATCCTATTCATTTGAGCCTATTTTAAGCCTTGTGCGACATATATACCCTTTCTGTACCCTTGAAAACCATGGCCGTAACTTTTATTTGTCATGGCCGTGAGCTTTTTCATTATGTTCTTCACGGTAACCTTATATTTGTCATGGCTTCAAGTTTTATAACCATTTTTTCATGGCCGCAACATTTGTTGCTATGACCGTATGTTTTCTGTATGTCCAGTAGCTTAGATACGACGTTGAAGTCTCTTCTGTTTATTCTATACAGCCTTTTTATAACATGTTAGGGGCAGAAACATTATTGTATGACCCTTAAACATTTATTTGTTCATTTTATCGCTTATTCGCATGTTTCTCATTTTTCTTCGCTCAAATGATACGTATGACATATTTAGAAATAATAACCAAGTTGAATGACCCCATGAATCAAAGTTAGGATCTTGTTTCGTTGCTTACTTTTGTTTAAACTCTCTTTAACCACCCGGTTTGTATATGTTACCTTTAAAAAGTTTACAACAAGAACTAATATTGACAAAGTAGAGGTCAATCTCACGGTTAGGCAAAAAGGGTGCCTAACACCTTCCCTTTTCGTACATTATCCCCTGAACCTTTTTTTTCTCTGGTTACGTTTTTAAAAGAGTCGTAACCTCTTTTCTTGTTTTTTTGGTTTTCCTAAAAAATCAAATGGTGACTCCATTTTTCAAAAAAGGATGCCCAGATATCTTGATTTTTTTTGTTTTGAAAAGAAAAGAACGTTTTTCTAAAAACAATAGATATCCGGTGCATCCCGTGAGACCAAAATACCCACAGTTTTTTTTTGGCGACTCCACTATGGACTAATTTTTCAAAAAAATCATAAAAGGGCTAAACTTGAAATGTCAATGGTTCTTGTTGTAAACTTTTCATCGGTATTCATATTTGCCTTTGCATATTTGTGTGCTTGGTTCTCAAACCCCTGCTCTGCCTACCTGATACTTTGGTTAGTTTGCTATCTCAAAGCTATGTCGGGAAAACTAGCAAGCTTTCTGGCCACATGCTTCAATAGATGTGGCAAAAATAGTTATTGTGTACCATTTGACCACGCCTTGCACCATTCCTAGCATTGGGAGGTATATTGTTGACTATATTCAAAAGGTACACTGAGTGAATACCTACTAGCCTTTTTATATGCATATAGTTTCTTAGAACCCCTTCTTTTAGGATAAATAAATCTCCTAGGGTTATGTGATTTTCTTTTTTTTTGGATGCTTTTGTTTGTATAGTTAACACCATGATTAGGATTAATTTTTGTCTTCTCGATCTCTTGTCGAGAGCGAGTTGTTTTGAGTTTAGGCCCAGCTAATGAGTCTTTCGATTTACGTGAGTCCTTTTAGTTAGAGACCCAAGATAATAGCTCTGTATAGAGAAAAACCTGTACACACTTGGACCCGATCTCTGAGAGGGGAATGTTTAGACAGGTAAAACAGTTAAAATCACCAATGGCAGACCCAGAATTGAACATGGCTGATATGATGAGGGCAATTTGGACCTACGATAAACATTAGACGAGATCAGTATAGCTATGAATAACCAGGTCAGGATTCAGACTCAATGCTAGATACAAATCTAACTTTTACACGCCTAACAAATCCAAAACCAAGCTTAATGTCAGCAACTTCAAGCTTGAGTCAATGATTTGTTGAGTTCATCTATCGAGAACGAGATACAATCCAACGAAGGGAGAAATAAGGCCGTAAAGATGCTAAAAAATCCTTCGATCACATTTGAACAGTTGCTTGATGAAAAGTTCGAGATCAAGCCGAAGGGTAAGGAAATTATACACTAATGACCCTAATCAAGTCAATAATAACTTCACCAACATTTTGAATGATCAGGTTTTCAAAGTAAACACCCTAAAATCCAAAACCCGAACAATCAGGTCTGCAAAGAACTTCAAGAAGATCATTCACTCCTTTTAGAGTCTCACTTTCCACTGTATTTAGTAGTCTTATTGAGAAAGGCCTTCTTAAATATTTGGAACCGACCCTGCCACCAAATCTTTTGCCACCCTGATATAATCCAACCCAATACTGTGCCTTTCACAAGGGGCTGGGTCATTTAACCAACAATTGCATGAGGCTTTGGCATGATATCCAAGATCTGATAAATAACAAGGTGATTCCCCCGCCTACTGCCGCTCAAAAGCCGAATGTAGCCACCAATCCCTTTCCAAATCGTGCATCTTAGCAAATTGTGAATGTTGTTTAAGGTGGGGTTAAAGGTTTTGGTCCCACGAAATTCATAGTCTCTACAACAGAATCAAAGCCAATTACAATTCTACCATATGGTATAGAGGTACTTCTGCTCAATGACCTTATTTAAGATCTACTAGACGATGGTTTTGATAATTTCTCAATCTTTATCATCCACGAGGAGAAAGTTCCTCCCCCTGCGAACGGTAATGATGAAGAAGATGAAGAAATTAGATGGTTGTGGGATGATTTGGTGTGCCTGAGGCATTAAATGAGTTAGAGGAAGCTAGAATTGACATCAAATGGCATGTCCTGTCCATTCTAAGTGATGATACAACCTGGCACCGAAGGGAAGCCTGGTATGGAAAAGTCGAGCTGAGTTTTAGAGTTGAAGAGGTTAAGAAAGCATTGTAAAAAATTGGAGAGTCTTCGAAAGGAAAGAAAATTGATAATGAGTAGGCAGAAAGAGAATTTATCAATCGGTAAGGAGACCGAGAAGAAAGAAGAGCAGGAAGAGAAAGAGAAGGACTCATCTCATGTGAACTCGTTGGGAACCGTAAGTTATGTGTTCGATCTCTCTGTATACATCATTTCTCTTCAGGAACCAAAACCAAGAACTCCTCTACTCGACGGGCCAGCTTTATGTTCTCTCGACATAGAACAAATCTTGTACCAAGAAGAGAACGAACTGTGTGAATTAGAAGAAATAGAGCAAGAATTCATCGATATGAAGTATGATGAAGGAGAAGACGTGCTAGAGTGGCACCCAATTGTGAAGGAACCGTATGACCATAGAGGTTCTTGGGAACCTTGGGGTCCTTTGCCATCGTACAATTATGAAGACGCATTTAACGAGGTGTCACTGCCACAACTCTTTGAACTAGAGACCGATATCGGTGAAGAATTTGATTAGTTTTCACAAAACGTAATGGGAATTGAGAAAGATCTCTGGGGGATGAAGTATTTAACAGAGAGAAAGTTAACGCATACGATTTTTGGACCTTCCAAGAGAAAGGATATCTGACTGTCGAAATTCGAGAAGTGGCTGACCGATTTGAAGGACTATGGGAACCCAAAGAATAGATAGAACATCTGACGAGAGGCGGGAGGAATTTTAAGCTTGCATAGTTAGAGAAGAGGCAACCAAGTAGGGGCATAGAAGAATCAAGAAAGAAAGCAGAGAAATTGAACAGTGAAGAGAAAGGCATAGTTTTGAAGCAGCTCAAAAAGACACAGGATAATGTGAGTATTTAGGGACTACTCATGGCTTCCCACAAGCACCGACAGGCAGTCCTGAAGGCTCTCAACAGCATAGGCATCCCGATCGATGTGTCCCCTGACCAGTTGATTGGAATACTTATATTCAAGAAGCAGTCTAATGTTATCGCCTTTAGTGATAAAGACTTTCTGACAGAGGGACCATCACACAACAAGCCGCTACACCTTACCGTCCAGTGTTTGGGAAAATAGGAGCTGGTCGTCTTGGTTAACAACGGTTTCGCCCTCAATGTGTGCCTACTATGAACTGCTTATTGTTTTGGGTTGAAGATGCAAGACTTCAAGCTGAGCACATAAAGAGTACGGGTATACAATAACACAAGAAGAGATGTGTTGGGCTTAGTAACTTTTGCTGTGATAGTGGGAACTTTGAAAAGTGAGGTAGAATTCTATGTTCTCAATGTGCCGGCCTCATTCAATCTTTTATTGGGAAGACCGTGGCTACACGATCCAACAGTTAGAGCAGTTTCGTCGACCCTACACCAAAAAGTGAAGCTGGTCAAAGAAGGAGTAACTGTCACCATTCAGGGAGAAGCAAGCTTGCCAACTCCATTTAGTGGCACTACTTTGCTCCTCGAAATCCAACAAGTGAAAGAAGACCTTCTGCTAAATGGTTTTGACTTTAATGAGACTAAGGCCATTCAAGTTCTGATGAACGAGGAAGAGGACTACGTAAATCAGAAGGTGGTGGCAATAATGAAAGGAATGTCCTACTTTATGGGGAATCTTGGAACCAATTCTTGTGCACCGCAAGAACCTTTAAGGAATCTTGGAACCAATTCTTGTGCACCACAATCGCCATGGATACGGACTAGGGTACAAGCCAGAGTTGGAAGAACCAAAGACGGGAAAGTATGCACCGATATTGAACGTACGCTGTGTCATAGAAGGGGATGATTTCCCTTACTTTGAATTTTCTGAACCACGGATAGAGGAGAAGACTAATCAAGAGTTACCAGGGTTGAAAATCTTTTTCAGCCACCAGTTATCTGACAATGAGAAAGAAGAAGAGATATAGCAGACGGGATTCACTAAAAAAGTGCCAACATACTGGGTTATTCATTGTGAAGGGAGAGATCTGGGTTCTTTCTTCGATGAGGAGATGGTTCGTGTGCATATAGGTAACAAAGAAAGAAGAGGACATGCTGATGATGGATGCCGATGCACCTACGGATTACACTATACTTACCATGGATGCTGCTAAAATGTAAAAGAGTCAATCCTTGAGTATTTTCGTATGCATGATGTGGAAAGTAAGTGGAAATCTAATTTTGTTGAGTCTATTTTGATCGAGTCTGTAAATGGTTTCTATAATGAAAAATCTACCGGGAATGCACCCGTTGGCATCCTGAATCCCTTTCTATGTCAAGTCCAAAATTGTAACGCCCGTTGAAATCAATGAAATGAATCTAGATTTTGCTTACTTCATTGTGCTTCAAATATCTTGTTTGAATTCTAAAAATTTTAATGAATTCGAGAGGGATGTCCCATAAGAATTAAAACTTCTAATTGAAAAAGAAGAAAAAATGCAAGCTAAACACATAATGGAAGAAACTGTTTTAATAAATCTTAATAATGAAAAGGATTCGCAAATAGTTCAGGTTGGTTCTACGCTCTCTTAGGAAGAAAGTGAGCAGTTAACCCTTTTAATAAAAGAATTTAAAGATGTTATCGCATGGCCCTACGAAGAAATGCTCGGAATTAACCCTAATATCATACAACACGTGGAGGCCAGTGCAAGTGGCCAGCGCTATTAGGCCCCATTTACCCCCCAGGGTTCGAACCTTGGGGTGTCAATGCCCCCACCCTAACTTAACCACCCAAAAAAAAAAAATCATACAACACCAAACCCCTCTCTATCTCAACGCTAAGTTTGTCAAGCAGAAACTTAGGAGGACGTAAGGAGCTTTCTAGGGAAAATTTAGTTTATCAGTCGATTAATAGCTAAATTGACCACAACCTGTGAACCTATGTTCCTACTCTTGAAGAAAGGGACTAATTTTCAATGGGATCAACAGTGCTAGGGCGCTTTCGATACTATACGATAGTACTTGCAAGACCCTCTAGTCTTGTCTCCACCAGAACCTGATAATCCTTTAATATTGTATTTGTCCATGACTAATTCAGTAATGTGATGTATGCTCGCCCAGGAAGATAAATATTACGACCCATTTTCATATATGACGTCCGTGATCGGCCAATGAGTTAAAACCCACCAAACGCCTATTTCTTTATTTTTCATTCCATATTTTGAAATTTGCCGATTGAATTTTTTTTAAACCATCTCATTCAAACTCATCAAAAATTTGAAACAAAAGTAAATTGTTCATTTGAATATCTATATAATATGCGCTGTATTTTCGATTTTATGAACATAAAAGCATGAAAATAGTGTTTTCAAAGCCCTAGGTTAGGGTTTGATGTTAATGAAGGCTAAATCTTAAATCTATGGACGATTTAAGATGATTATGTGTTTATGATGTTGTGGGATACGATTGGATTTGAAAAATGGTGGGTTGGGGTTTGAATTTGAGCTTAAATCATGAAATTTAGGGGTTTCAGGAGTAAAGGACCCGTATGTTAAAATTGTTTGATTATTGGCCTATTGGGGGTTATAATAACCTATTGCATATATATATATTTCATGAGTTTATATGATACATGAACATGTGGTGGTTGAAGCTTGAACCGTAGTGGTATGGGTTGGGCGAGAGGAACCATTTTGGGTTGGACTCGTGCGTGTGTAATGTCATTTGATAATTTAAATGGACCGATTTTGGGATCCAAAGATCGTTTAAGTTTGGGCACGAGTTGCTCCACGATAAAAGACTGAAAAACTGCACAGATTGAGTTCTCTGCTTGCCGGCTAGCAATCGAGAAAGGACGTTAGTTGTGGCGGGATATAGAACATACCGTTACTTCACGAGCCTCACGTAGCCTAGTTGGTAGTAACGCGACATGGGTTTATACGCTCATCCAGCGTTAGTTCCTATGTTTTAAACCACAAGTTGGTAAAATATGAGAAAATGTTGATAACGTGTGCGTGTGCGTGTGTGTGTTGTGGAGAATTGTGACTTTGGGAAAATGAAATGGAATGATGAGCTTTGATTGGATAGAATGGTTAACTTATTGAATATTGAAAGACATGGGGTTGATTGGGAAGTGATGGGATTATGAGTAAAAACAGTTGGTAGGACTAAAACCTTTGTTTGAAAACTCGATTATGTGTTGGGAGATTTGATTTGGGGCAAATGGTTTGGTTTTGGATAAACTTATATGTTGTATCCCGCATAACCACTTTCACATGTAATGCATATGTTCATTGTTAATCTTTTTCCTATGAGCTTCAGCTTATGTTGTTTAACAACATTTCTGGTGATAGAAGAAAGAAAATTTCGGAGTAAGAGGGTGGTCGCTTGACCCTTTTGAATAATTGATAGAATTACACTTGTTTTGATAGCATATTTTAGAAAATAAAATTGTAAAGATGTAATTCTTATTTTTTTTGAAGTACTTGGATTATTGTATTTTGGATTTAAAGAACCAGGTTGTAAGGCTCTAAGGCCATATTTCCATGTTATGTATGCATGTGAGGACATTTCATTCGTTTGATGGGTTGAAAGTTTTAACCTTTAAATGATGTATCTCAATATTGAAGTTTGACTTCGGGTTCTTGGGTTAAAGGTGGTTGTTTTATTCTCAAATGTATGTTTTACTTCTCAAGTTTACCTATTAAAAATTATGTTCAAAGAGATGAGAAAAAAAGTGTGATTTTCCAAAACTTAGAAAGAATTTTCAGACTTTGGGTAGTGAACTTTTGGGTGCCCCACCGCTCGGGCGGTGAGGAGTCCGCTCGAGCGGACTCCACTGTGTGGCGTTTTGTTGAAAACTATTTCAGAATGGGTTTTTCCTCAATGTTTTTGGGCTTTCCTTTGAGATATAAATTGACTATTTTTAGGGGTCGTTCACAACAAGAAATGGTCTTCTTATTTGAGTATTTTCCTAATTTTACTCGGGCTTTATTATTTCAAAATTGGACGTTACAGATTGGTATCAGAACTTTAGATTCGAATACCTAGGAACCATGGGAGTGGTTGATCTATTGCGTGAGAGTTTGTATTGATGTGTAACATTCATGTATTGGTGTGCTAGCATGAGATATCTTAGATATTACTTGACATTTGCATGCTACGTGGTACTTGGGCA
Organism: Heliamphora exappendiculata; assembly: GCA_034768845.1. NCBI lineage: Eukaryota > Viridiplantae > Streptophyta > Magnoliopsida > Ericales > Sarraceniaceae > Heliamphora > Heliamphora exappendiculata. Next base: position 10,623 of record JAOTRH010168399.1, read on the forward strand.
TGGACGTTGGACTCTTAGGATGATGTGTCTTGCCCTTGGGTGATAGGTCGACTAATTTGGGATTTGAGTTAGAAAAGCTTTTGGCTGACGTCTGTTCTAACCAAAAATTCAAACAAGTTAGCCGGATTGTCGTGTCATTCCGATTAATTCTCTTCGTTATGTGTTGCGTAAGGTGCGTTGATACTACGAACGTGTTATGTGGTATCTTGTTGAGGGGCGGTGTTATCTGTGAGAGAGGAGTTGTTGTAAGTTTTATTTTTGATATCTCTCCTTCTTTCTTCTTATTCTTAGAGTAATGTTGTTGAGGCGTGGTAGGGGCCGAGCCCGGGGCTGAGGTCGTGCGTATGCCTAGGTTTGGAAAGAAAGGGACGTTCATGCACCGTAGAAATAAGTGGGCGGTCTTGATGTTGTACAGGAAATGCTTGCTACAATGAGAGCGATGGCTGAAGCGATTAGGGCTGGAGCAAGGGCTCCCGAGCCAAGGGCCTTTGTGGCAATGAGAGAATTTTAGCGATTAGATCCTCCAACCCTTTCTGGGAGCCCGACCCCAAAGTTGCTATTGAGTGGTTAGAAGTGACCACGATGATCTTAGACACCTTAGAGATTGGGGAGAATGAGTTGCGTCTTAGGCTGGTGGCGTTCCATCTTTGGGAGGATGCGAGAGATTGGTGGAAGTTCTCTAAGACCATCGTGGATGGCATATGGACCACTTTTACTAGGGTCTTTCTGGAAAAGTATTTTTTGGGTTCATCTAGATATACGTATTGGGGTGAGTTTCTCTCCCTTATTTAGAGAAATCTTACCGTGGTATAGTATGAGACTAAGTTTGCGAATCTGTCGTGGTTTGCACCTAAAATGGTATCAATGGAGGAGCTATGCACCACCTTCGATCAAGGATAGGACTACATCATTGGGTTTTTGGGTCTACACAGCTTGTGGAGGCCGCTATTAGGGTTGAGAATGCAATGGCAGAGAGCCGCAAGATTAGGGAGAGAAAGTCACATCAGGGGGCTTTCGGTATTTAATATGAAGGGCAATAGGTGAAGAGGCAAAAATCAGGGGGATTGGGTTCTTATCCCATGGGATCTTAGCCTTAGCTATGGTCGGCACCCGCATCGTCTATGGGCTCATTTGGACATTCTGAATGTCGGGAGTTAATATGTTACATGTGTAGACAATCGGGACATCGTGCTAAGGATTGTCAACAGAGAGGACAGTAGCAGTAAAGTCAGACTCATGGGAGGATCTCATTTTCATGTTTTCAGTGCGACCAGATGGGTCACTTACGATAAGATTTCCCTTAGGGTGGGAGTGCTCAGGGTGCTGCTGGAGCACATTAGGGACATACATCGTAGGGGAGACAGGGCTATGGCCAGTCGTAGTAGCATTCAGGGGTGTAGTCAATAAGGACAGCAGGAGGAGCTACCTTTGCTCAGTCAGTGAGGTAGCTGGGAGTCAGGGACAGCGGTGGGCAGAATTAGGGGAACAAAGGGCGAGTGTATGCTCTCGTAGAGTCCTGTATGTCAGTGACACCTATCGTGCCAGACACCGCAGCCAGTCCTTTGATCATCCAAGGTACCTTCTTAGTGTATCATTCATGGGCCAATGGTCTCATTGACACAAGAGTATCCCATTCTTTCATCTCATCCGCATTCGCGTCTGCATTGGAGTTAGAGGTAGACGTGTTAGGTAGTGCCTTATGTGTAGAGACACAGATTAGCGAGGCTACCATGTTGGGATGTGTTGTTGAGCTTGTGAGATGGAGATTGTCAACCACCGCTTGGTGTTTGATTTCATCGTGCTCGATATGATCTCGTTTGATATCATCCTAGGGATGGATTGGTTGGCCACTTTTCACGCCTTCATTGATTGTGACTGGCAACGAGTGTTTGTTTGCACACCGGAGGGAGACTCTTTTTATTTTATAGGTGATCAGAACAACAGTTTAGCACCTAGATTTCTTAGACCGCAGAGCCGTGATAGCCTTAACCTCTTTTTCTTTGCCTTGTTAGTGAGTGAGATTGATTCTACTTGGAGAGAGCTTCCTCTCATTGTTTGTGAGTTTCCAAATATGTTTTTGGGTGACTTGTTTGAGCTGCCGCCATAGCAGGAAGTTGAGCTTTTCATAGACCTCAATCCGAGGACTGCCCCCATTTTTATGCCTTCATATCATTTTGCATTGGCTGAGTTGATAGAGTTTAAGTTGTAGGTCCAAGAGTTATTGGAAAAAGGGTTTTTCCACCCTACTGTATCTCTTGGGGGAGCTCTAGCATTGTTTGCAAAGAAGAAAGATAGGTCGTTGCGCTTTTGTATAGATTATCGTAAATTGAACCATGTGACCGTTAAAAATAAGTACCCTATGCCTAGTATTAACGACTTGTTTGACCAATTGAAAGGGTCGTGATGTTTTTCGAAGATTGACTTGAGATTAGGTTATCACTAGTTGCGCGTCAAGGAGGAAGACATTTCGAAGACGGCCTTTCGTACCCGTTATGGGCATTTTGAGTTATTGTCATGCCTTTTGGGCTGACTAAAGCATCGGTGATGTTCATGGACCTTATGAATCATATCTTTCACCCTTATCTTAATCGATTCATGGTGGTATTCGTGGATGACATCTTAATTTACTCATCATCGAAAGAAGAGCATGAGAAGCATATTTGAATTTCCTTACAGTTGTTGTGGAAACGTTGATTAAATGCCAAGTATGAAAAATGTGAGTTTTGGTTGCTGAAGTGAAGTTTTTGAAAGATGTAGTTTCGGGGGATGGAGTGGCAGTGTATTCAGCTAAGATCGAAGCCGTGATGGAATGGGAGATATCAAAAAATGTATTCGAGATTTGGACTTCCTTGGGGTTGGCGGGTTTATTACCGGCGGTTTGTGAAAGACTTCTCTAGGCTTTCAGCGCCTATGACACGCCTAACATAGAAGGGAATCAAGTTCGTGTGGAACTACAGCTGTGAGCTCACCTTCTAGACATTGAAGACGAGGTTGACCAGTGTGCCAATTCTGATTATACCAGTGAGAGGACTCGGTTATGCCATTTATTGCGTTGCGTCGCACGAGGGCTTGGGTTACATGTTGATGCAACAAGGTAAGGTGCTTATAGATGGAGCAGTTCAAGGTTCATGAGAAGAACTATTCTACACATGATCTAGAACTCGCGACAGTAGTCTTCGCTCTAAAGACCTCGAAACACTACCTGTATGGAGAACGCTTCGAAGTGTTCTCGGACCATAAGAGTTTGAAGTACTTGTTTTCGCAGAAGGATCTGAATTTATGCCAGAGGAGATGGATGAAGTTCTTGGGAGATTATAATTTCGATCTACAGTATCATCCGGGTAACGCCAATGTGGTAGTCAATGCCCTTAGTCGGAAGTCTTTGAGCATGCTTGCTTGCGTGGCCGTTAGAGAGTGGAGTATGCTCAGGGAGGTCGAAGAGTACGACCTTCATTTGGGAAAGTCTGGTGAGCGTGTTACCTTGTTCACGGTGGTTTCTCAGCCTACCCTCGTTCATCGCATTGTTGAGGTATAATGGTCGAATGCAGAGAATTTGATGTTTCGGGAGCAAGTCTTGAGTGATGAGGATGCTAAGGAGTGGGCTATCCACTCCGATCAGAGTTTGAGATTTGTGGGGAGAACTTTTGTGCTGGAAGCGTGTCATGGAGACGTGCTTTGTGAGTTTCATCACTCACGCTTAGTGGTGCGTCCGGGTGGCCCCAAGATGTATCATGATTTACGTAGGCAGTTTTGGTGGAGGGATATGAAGAAAGACGTTGCACTTTTTGTCTCACGTTGCCTTATTTTCCAGCAAGTGAAGGCCGAGCATTAGAAACCAGTGGGTCAGTTGCAACCGTTGCCAGTGTCAGAGTGGAAATGGGAGAACATCACCATGGATTTCGTTTTGGGCCTTCCGAGGTCACTGAGGGGCCATGATGTCATGTGGATTGTGCTGGATAGGTTGACTAAGTCAGCACATTTTCTACCTATTCGCATGATAGATTCGGTTGATAAGCTTAGCAAGCTTTATGTCAGTGACATTGTTAGACTCCACGGAGTGCCAGTTTTCATCGTTTTCGACTGAGATGCTTGTTTCACATCACATTTTTTTTGTAGAATTTGCAGTCAGCTATGGGAATGAGCTTACTTCTTAGTATTGTTTTTTATCTCCAGACGAATGGTCAGTCGGAAGGCTCTATTCATATACTCGAACATATGTTACGAGCGTGCATTTTAGATTTTTGTGGATCATGGAAGGACCATTCGCCATTGGTGGAGTTCGCCTACAACAATAGTTATCAGTCGTGCATTGAGATGGCGCCTTATGAGGCATTGTATGGTAGACCTTATAGGTCACCTGTGTGTTAAACTGACGTTGGTGAAACGACTATAATTGGACCCGAGCTTGTACGCAAAATCACAGAAAAGATCATCATAATTCGTAAGCATTTAGTGACTGTCCAAAATCGTTAGAAGAGTTATGCAGATAAAAGGAGAAGACCGTTAGCGTCCGAGGTGGGAGATCCTGTGTTCTTAAATGTTTCACCACAAAAGGGTTTAATGAGATTTTGTAAGAGTGGAAAGTTATCGCCTCGTTTCATCGGGCCATTTGAGATCCTTGGTAGGATTAGAGAGGTGACCTATCGTTTGACCTTGTCACTACAGTTGGCCTCCGTGCACAACATTTTTCATGTATCTATGTTGCGTAAGTATGAGCCAGATCCATCTCATGTTTTGGATTAGACGGAGATGAGGGTAGAGGATGATGTTACCTGCGAGGAGACATCGGTGAGAATCCTTGATGCAAAAGAACAAATCTTACAAGGGAGAACTATTTAGTATGTAAAGGTGTTATGGCTTCATTACGGTGTTGAAGAAGCTACGTGGGAGCGAGAGTCAGAAGTTCGCAGAAACTACCCCAAGTTGTTTAATTCTTGATGCATGTGTAATTTTGGGGACGAAATCTCCCAAGCGGGAAAGGTTGTAGGGACCCGGTCCCTTGTTATTTTCTAGTAATAATAAAAGAACGTATGTTATGTTCAGTGGAAATGGTTAAATGTGCAGGTCATGCATAAGAATTAAAACTTGAGCCTGTATGTGTTCACTAATGATGGTTAAATGTTGGGTTATGCATGAGAACGTTATTGTGAGGTGTTTGGCTTATGTTTTGGTTCGGTTGTAGCATTCTTGATTTGGGGTTTTAACCCAGTATGACCGCTCGAGTGGAGGGTAGATCTCTCGAGCGAACATGTGGCAGAGAGTTTCTAGGCTTGGGGGCCGCTTGAGCGAACTGTCGGCATATAGCTTATAAGTTACATGTTTTAACATTTTATCTTTATTCTTTCCATCTCTCTCTCTCTAAACAAATGTTCTAAGCCCTAAAACACCTCTTGGCACCCCTTTGAGCCTCTCCTTGCTCTTCTTGGAGTGATTCCTTGCTTTTCTCCCGGTAGAATACCCGTTGGAGGCTCGATCTTGACGTTGGAGGCTCCCTTGTCACCCTTCTGTTGGAGATTCACATGGTTAGAACTTGTTTGGGGGGTTTTCCTTGTAGATCTATCATCACAAAGGTAAGATCTATGTGTAACACCCCGCTCAACGAGAAGGCACTAAACCTATACAAAGGGATGTGATCCCGCCGCAGACCGACGGCCAAAGAGAAAGGCAAGGGATAAAGATATTAAGAGATCAAACAAGAAACTTCTAAGCAACCATAACACCTTAATGTCAAAAGAGGTATAGATGAGTCACCAGAAATTCGCCATCCTAAGCACATACATTACTTCTAAAACATTAAAAACCTCAAGGGTCTTAAACATAAAGCTCTGCCAAAACAAAAGAAAAACTAAACAAAAGAAAACTGAACCAAAACTACTCGACGACACCTGTGGTGGACGAACTCCTATCCGTTCCTGGTATCTGCAACCACAGAGGTTACATGAGAGCGCACTTAGCATTATCATGAACAGAAAAGACAGTTACTTAGTTAAGTTTAACTGAAAAATCTTTCTAAAAATAGTTCATCACATTTTCTACGAAAATATCGATACTGATGCATTTGCTTGAACATAAAAATATCACAGATTATATAGAACATTCTCAATATTGCAAATAAAAAAAGGTTCCTGGCTCAACTGCCACAAATTTAAAATGCATGACCACTTTCTCAAATCTAGACTCAAACCCCAACAGTGTCCAAGTAGTCGTCAACCTCACGACCGGGAGTTCCAACGGTGCCGTAATCTCAATTCTCAATGCACGGATAGCAACGTGATGGAATGAGGGCCACTCACCACCAAGCACGAGTGGTATGTGCTGTCCGAAATTTAGCCCACAACGCTTTTAAGGCAAAAATTCCCGCTCAACGAGAAATCTCCCCTATAGGGATAAATAAAAAATCTATAGTTGGGTAACCTCCCTCATAAAGGATATAAAATGACTGAAAATCCTTGTAACTTGGCACTTTGGAATAATCACACAATATTAATCATACTTTCATAGTAACAACATGCTAGCTCAGAATATCATGGATAACACGCTTGAATTAAAAACATCATAACGTTTGAAAACAACAGGTTCATGCAATCGTCAAACAAGTCATAATTCAAAACATACGCTTCAAACCATTTTCATGCATCATTTACATAAATTCAAGTTCAAGATAATGGCTAAGCACTCTCACCTTATCTTATATGCTTAAAGAACTGAGCCTTTGTCAACGAGCTAGCTTACTCCTTGGGTAACAAAACTTTCATGCCTAGCAAATAAACATGACTTAACTGTCAACACGGAGTTCTACCCCTCTTAGAATGTGAAGTAGTAAAGCGATCTTGACCATTGAATATCTTTTTAATTTTTTAGGGACCATGGTTACTTTCTTTTTAGGTTTAAGGGGTATTACGCACTTGTCCAATCTTTCACTTGTTTAAGGATTTAATTTAATCATTTATTACTCTCTCTCAATCATTAAATTTTGAAGTACCGTAACACCTTGAGGTACTTAGACTTGGAATAGGATTATGATTTTTGGTCATAATTTAGATTAAAATATTCCCTACAACTTTTATGTTCAACACCAAAGCCAAAACCTAAGGCAAAATGGTGAAAATCTTGACAGAAACGAAAACGGTTCAGCACTTGCTCAGAGAATTGGTCAGAAAAGTGTCTCTGTTGATCTCGGTTTATGGGTATCATATCAATTCCAAATGAGCCCATTTTAGAGTATGTTCTATTTTAACATGTCCCCTACAAGTTTCATGTTTAGAGTTAAGGGTATTTATTTGGAACAAATTAGACTTTTTGGCCATTTTAGAAAGTAGGGTCAGTCAGCCACCAAAACTTAGCAGAGTCGCTTTTGGACAGAAGGTTTGAAACGGTTTTGGGGAATCATCCCGAGACTTTAAGGTCTGATTTTTGGGCAAAAAATACTGCAATATGTTATCTACAAAGTTCATGTAAATCACTTTTGGAATAAGTCATTAAAAATATGAGTTTTGGGCTACACAAAAATATGTGACAGAAGTGTCTCTTGAGAGTTGAAACATAATATAGAGTGTCAAAGGAGTTTTTATCTATCAAAACTCATTATTTTGTGCTCATTTTTTGTGAGTAGTTAGATACATATGTTTTCTAAAACTTTCATGTTTTGACCAAAACTCGGATCTCATTTTAAACTAGGGTTGTTTGGTCTGCATTGTTGACTGGTCTAAAATCGACACACTTGAGTTGAATTGCAATATCTCGAGTTCTACTTATTGAAATGAGTTCAAACCAATTTTAGATGAAAGATAACACAAAAACCTAGGTCTGGAAATAAATAACATACTTATAGAATATTTCTACATTGAGTTATGATATTTGAAAGATCAGGAAAGAAAGCTTAAAACTCCCAAAACTCAGGCCTATTTTGATTCTAGTCTCTTAGTGCCAAGTGTGTAAGTTTTTGACCCATTTTATTTGTATACATGCATTGTACTTCAAAATATCAATATTCCAGAGCTTATAAAAGTCATGGAATCCATGAAAAATCCACACCAACTCACAACTTCAACATTCAAATCGAACAGTTCCCAAAAAAAATCCAACCATGACGCCTTTATTTTTTGAGTTTTGATTCTTGATCTTAGATTGGTGTTTGAGGATGGTGGGAGAGATGTTTGATTTATGTAAGATTAGAAGTATTAGAGTCTCTCTTACCTTATTGAGGGTTACTTCTTGATGATGAAAATCATGGACTTAGCTTTTAAAACTCCCATCTTCAAGCTTCTTCTTTTTCCTCCTTTCTTCTTCCTTTTCTTTCTTCTTCTTTTCTTTTTTTCTCAACTCTCCCAAACCCTTCAAGAAAAGTATAAATCTGGTTTTTCTCCCCCTTTGGCTAAAAATAATGTAAGGGGAAAGAGGGTGTTTGGCTTGTATATATATGCAAGGCTTTAGGGAACATAGAATTAAATTTTTATCCTTATTTCCTTCCATTTCACATGGGCTAATTAATGTAGTTCAAACTTTGAGGGAATAAAATCAGATTTGGAGAAGCTAAATATAGCTAGGGTCAGTTTGGGGGGGATAAAAATCTGATTCCCCATCAATTAAGGAATTTTTCATTGGTTTGCGTGCCTTATGTGCAAGAAAATACTTTAAAAGTTAATTTGATTTATCTTTTTGGTGTCTTTTCCCTCTGAAATCTATTATATTAGTATATTTATGAGAAATATAGTATTTTCATATATTATCGTAGTTTCTTTAGTAATTGATTAAATAGAGGTAATCTTTTAAGTCAAATTAAGATATTTCGACAATATCTGACTTTTTGACTTATTTTGTCGTGCATGAACTTTAATAGTGATTTGTTTGCTTTTGTTAACCTATAACACCATATTATTATGTATATTACTTGTTCCACAAGTATTGAATTATCATAATACATAACTTAATACCTTTCTCATCGTTTTAAGCTAAAAAGAAAGTAAAAAGTCAATTTTTGGCACTCTTCCCAAGGTGGTCGGCCACTAAGGGGTATTTTTGTTATTTTTTATATTATTTTATCCTTTACTATTTAATTGTACTTAAATCTTTAATTTAGGATATTCATGTGTGAAAATTTAAGTTTTTAAGACTTTTCGAGCTTAACCCTTGTCTTAAACAATTTGGACTTATAACTTTGAATTCTTATCCACAACATTAGGGTCTTAATACATTTTTATGTGGTTCCCACTCTATCCCAGGTCTCAGGCTCGAAAGGTTAAACGGTCGGGCCGGTTCTTCTTACCGAACTTAGGTTCGAGATTTCGCTTCTTTTGAGATGTTCTTTCTTTTCTATTCGTATCTTTGAGTTTGGGTTATTACACTATGACTATCCTTGAATATTTATATGATATACGTTGCGTTTTTGATTTTATGAACATAAAAACATGAAAATGGTATTTTCAAAATCCTAGGTTAGGGATTGATGTTAATGAATGTTAAATCTTAGATCTATGGATGATTCAACATGATTCTATTTTTACGATGTTGTAGGATACGATTGGATTTTAAAAATGGTGGGCTAGGGTTTGGGCTAGAATTTGAATTTGAGCTTAAATCATGAAATTTAGGGATTTTGAGATTAAAGGACCCGTATGTTGAAATTGGTGATTATTGGCCTATATATATATATATATATATATATATATATTTCATGAGTTTATATGATACATGAACATGTGGTGGTTGAAGCTTCAACCGTAGTGGTATGGGTTTGGCGAGAGGAACCATTTTGGGTTGGGCTTGTGCTTGTGTAATGTGATTTGATAATTTAAATAAATCGGTTTTGGAATCTAAGGATTGTTTAAGTTTGGGCACGATTTGCTCCATGGTGAAAGACCAAAAAACTGTGCAAATTGGGTTCTCTGCTCGCCGGCTAGCAACTAGGAAATGACGTTAGTCGTGGCGGAGTATAGAATACACTATTACTTCACATGCCTCACGTGTCCTAGTTGGTAGTAACGCGATGTGGGTCTATACGCTCGTCCGGCGTTAGTTTCTATGTTTTAAACCACGAGTTGGTAAAATATGAGAAAATGTTGATAACGTATGCGTGCGTGTGTGTGTTGTGGAGGATTTTGCCTTTGGAAAAATAAAATGGGATGTTGATGTTTTAAGGCTATCATTTGGGGTATAAATTGACTATTTTTAGGGGTCATTTACAACAAGAAATGGTCTTCTTATTTGAGTATTTTTGTAATTTTACTCGGGCTTTATTATTTCAAAATTGGGGTGTTACATCTGCCCTCTCTCTCTCTCTCTCAATCTCTCTCTCTTGGTGGTACCACCAGCAACCACCAGAACCACCACCCACCTTCACCAGAACCACTACACCCCACTGTTGGAACCACCCAAATCGCCAGTCACTACCAACTCACCATGATAACATAATCACCAGTTTATTGTCGCATGCCGCCACCACTGTGCACGACCACCACCCATTGTTGCCAGTGACTCCATTTTAATTCCCTAATACCGCTAGTAAATGTCACTGATCGCCAGTAAACTGCTCCGGCGAACCCGAACTAGAAAATCATCATTTTGAGAATTGTCAAAAAAAAAATAGTTTTTTGAGCTAACTTTGGACCACCACAGCCGTCGCCTTGGATCTCCGTTTCGACCACCGTCAATTTTGTTAGATTCATCTCACGGCTACCTACGCGTAGCTACGAACGACTGTCAAAACTGGCGTTCGGATTTACTGGATGAGTGTCTCAAAGTTGAGTCGAAAACCCCAAAAAAAGAAAAATTGCACATGCACTGTGTTTATGGCCTGCGCATGGTTGGTGGTTTGCTTTCACACTGTTATGGGTTGATTTTATATACTGTTATGGTTTTTTTTTTTATCACCAAGTTGTGTTTTTCTTTTGTTTTGGTTTTCTTTTGTTTGGGTATTAGTTGTGTTAATATAATAATAATAATAATAATAATAATAATAATAATAATGCATAATTCTTGTTAGTTATAAAATTTATGTTTTATGAAAAAGCTAACTATATCTTTTTGTTTGTGAGTTAATAGAAACTATTTAATTTATTTTTCTAAGGATAAAAGTTAAATATTTTAGAAAAATAAAGGTATTAAATAATATAAAATAGTAATAAGATTGATAAACAAAAATTTGAAATTCAAAATAAAATTAGTGTTCTGGTATAAATTTTTAATATAATAAATACAGTCCTAAGTAATAAAATTATTTTAAGCTAAAAATAATAATTTTTGTAATAAATTAAACTAGTTAAGAATGATGAAGTGTTGTAAATTTTTCTAAAATTATAGCAAATGAATTAAATTATGAGATTTTTATAGGTTTACCTTACCTTTACAAAAACATTGAATTTTAATAAAATTGTATTATGAAAAATTCATATTAGAACTTGTTTCATATTTGTGAGAAGGAATTAGCATAAATTAATAAGATTTATTATAAATAAACCCTATGTTATAATATTTCTAACCTTAGACAATAATAAAAAATTGTATATTGTTTTAATGTCAAAATCATTATTAAAAAGCAGTATAAAATAATATTAACTAAAGATATCATATTACAAGAAAAACAAAATACAGGTATAGAATAGAATTCCGTTTAACTATTGTTTTAATATGTTGACTAGATTTAGAGTTCCGAAGCAATTGAAATCAAATTCTGCAAGATCAGGTGAGTCTCTGATATCTGAATTAGTTCTCATTTCACGTAAATATTGGATATGCTATACTGTTTAAGAATGGTCAATGAATGATAACGAATGAATGAAAACGAATGAATGAAAGAATGATCGGTTAAACGACGTATTGGCTGCTGGGGAACGTTAAGCGTACCAGCGAGGTAAGGTAATAAGGGTGGAGTTACGGCTAGGTGACTATAAGGAATGATCATGTCCACCGTATTAATTGTGGGGTTGGTCCCTACTGAATTTTGGCTAACCTTTTGAAATATATCATTCTAACACTATGTAATAATTAATAATTCATATATCATTGACTTCACACTAGTATTGATAATGGATGTTGAAAAATTTCAGGTGACGCTTAAATGCATAGAAGAACTGGTAGCAGAAAAAAGATAGTTTTTATTTATTCGTAGTTTTATTTCAAATTCTATAATTATTGTATTTCGATTTCTGTATTTAGTACTTGGAAGTAAGTTTTAATAAGGTTGGATGTTAATTTTATAAGTAGAAGCTCTGGGGGTTTTGAAATAACTACTGGAAATGTGTAATGGAAATGATTTCTTTTAGAGAAAATTACACTTATCTCCCATGAGGTTTAAGTTTATTACAGGGATCTCCCATGTGGTCTCTGAAATTACACTAACTTCCCTTGAGATTTAATTTTAACATCAATTGCACCAAATCGTTAAATTTTTGAACAAATTTTTATGATTCAATCCATTCATTACGTAGAACTCGTAAAGTTTGTTTAGCATATGAAAATTTAGATTCATCCGATATCTGTAACTAAGTGATTGAATAAGATCTCCTAATAAATAAATAAATAAAAATTATTCAATCACTTAACTACAGATATCGGATGAATCTAAATTTTCACATGTTAAATCAACTTGACAAGTTCTACGTAATGGATGGATTGGATCATAAAATTTTTTTCAAAAATTTAACGATTGGGTGCAATTGATGTTAAAATTAAATCTCATGAAAATTAGTGTAATTTCATAGACGACAGGGGAGGTCCATTTAATATGTTTAAACCTCAGGGGAGGTAAGTGTAATTTACTCTTTCTTAATGAATAATTACATGTACTTCAATCTTGGGATGTCTTTGAATGAGTTTGCTTAAAAAGGAAAGAAAAAGTTTAGTCGGCAAAATTCAAATAAGGAATGGAAGGTAAAGAAGGATAGAGGCCTTTGATGGGTTTTGACTCACTGGCCGGTCACAAACACCATATATGAAAATGGTTCGTGAAATTCAAAACCAGTACTCCATGAAATCGAACCACATAATCACAGCTCCTGAACCTTGAGGCTGCAATCTTTCAAACCTCGCGACCTAGTTGTTCATTGGTCAAATAGTTATGCCCGCAACCTTTGATTCTTGGGCTCGTAACCTTGATTGTCACGATCGTAACCTTCAATGGTGGCGACCACAACCTTTTTGACCATATTTTGTGCCTTGAACGTGTCACCATATCATTGGTTGACACTTTTTGTATAAGCATACCTTCGGTATGATTTTAGGAGGACAATTGAAGTACGTCGATACTCTGTTAGTTGAATTGCTCACACCCTGGCCCGTACCGCTGTTCTTTTACTCTGAATACTGGAATTTAGGCATTTTCCACGGACTAGATAGACGATCATCACATCCTACGACTTGAGGATACACCCAGATTGCCACATTTTAGGTATCCTCGTTAGAATCTCGACACTTCTTTCTTCACGCTTCCTACCTCAGTGGAGAGGTTGGGTTAATTTCTTTGTTTAATTTACAATTCACATATTCGTTCTCTTAGCTTGGTTATTGTTAGGTCTTGTCATCATAGTCACGTTATTTATATGCTTAATTCTTAGCTCGTGAGTATGAAATCAATCATGTTTTTGTCATATTTTTGTTTAAAATAGTTCTAAATGTTTTTGTGATCACATTACACACTGCATGTTAGCTCATAATACACTGTCCTTTAAAATTCAACAAAACACTGTGCAAATACCTTGTGGTCGCAACTTCCATAGTTGCGGTCATTACAAATATGCATTGACATGCTTGTGGTTGTAATTATGTTATTCATGACCGAAAACTTTCTGTCTTACGAGTTTGCAACAGCAACTATTATATGTTATGGCCGCAACTTTTTTCTATTTTTAGTAGCTTAATTTTGCCTTTACAGTGTTCTGTCTTGTTATGTATGAGGCATTCAGTATGTAATATGTAGTATGGATCAACATGATTAAGGTTTAAAAATCCTTAGGCTTGTTTCTTTTTTGTTTAAACTCATGTTATGCTTACCATGCATTGTTTGTGTTATTTTAACATGATTAGGGTTTGCGTAGCATTAATGCTCCTATTCCTGTTTATTGCATGCAATTCTCACCATTTTTACCATGTATTTTTAGTATAGATTTTGCATACTTTAGGAATTAGGCTTTCTTTTTATACTTTGTTTTGTTCTATATACCTATGCTATACTATGTTTTTACTTGATTTTGATTGTTTCCACTTTGCCTCCGCTTTTTGTATTTACATGCAGTTGAAAAATCTAATTAAGAACTAATGTTGATTAGCAGAGGTCAACCTCATGATTAGACGAACATGGTGCCTAACATTTTTTTTCAATTCGTACCTTAGCCCCGGACCCATGTTTTCTCTAGTTAAACGTTTTCAAGATCAGTGGTTTCTTTTTGTTTTTCTCAAAAATTAAGTGGCGACTCCATTTTTTAAATAAAAGGGTTTTCAAAATCTTTTACTTTTAGTTTCATTTAATTACCAAAAAAAAAAAATCTTTTAGTTTTCAAGGTGTTAAAAAGTTTTAAAAATAATTCTTGAATTTTCTATTTTTAAATAAAACCCAAAAACCCTATGCCACAAAGCCAAACTTCTTTCACATTACTAAGTTTTCCTTCATAAACCTTAGTTTAACTTTCCAATACCCTATCAAACTCAACTGTTTTAACATGACACTACACCATTTTAAACCAACACAAGGTTTTCCATTCCAATTATACTCAACATTTATTTTAACCAATCAGATGTTTTCCATAATTCATGATTTATTCACATCCACTAATTAAGGTTTGTCAATCCAATTTTATTGTTGATTTAATTAAGTACCAAAGCCATATGGCGCCTATAGACCTAAGCGTAGTTATCACGACCGGACCATGCGAGACCTAATGGATAAGTACCCAGTTCATAGCCTGACACGAAGAGTACACATTTTTTATTTTTCTAAAAAATATCAATAGGTGGGTCACCCAGAGCACGCCTTTATGGGAATTAATCCAATGGAAAGACCTACCTTACATTACATAAGTTTTCGGTCTCTCAACGAGGAGCTACTCGAGCCCAACTTACTCATCCAATACAATCACACGGTACCTTAATTAAACCATTTCCATTTAAACCAACGCAACTCTAACCGTCAATCCGGTTCCTATCGCAAAAATCTAACGCTATTAAGATTACACTTCCCAATTATTTCCAACATTTTCATTATTCATATATATTCAAACGTAAAGATTCAAACCTAAACTAACATCTCATGTTACCCACATTTATCAATTCCATAGGATTTATCCACAATTCCTAACCCAATACTTCATCATTTTAATGTATTTTCAAAATTCATGAAATTAATATACCAATGGGACCACACGACCCCCAATTTAACTAAAATATAGTGGATTTCATTATTCGAGTCCATCAATCAAAAAATCCCCAAATTTTATGTTAACTCAAATTAAACCCTAACTTTTTCAAATCACAAGTTCAAGGTTCCCCAATGATAATATCAATATTGAACTATCACAAATCATCAAAAAATACAAGATTTAATGTGCTTTAACTCCAAACCCTAACTTAAGGATTCAAAACATAGATTTTTCATGCTTTTATGTATAAACTCAAAGTATGCAACTCATATCTAACAAATCTTCATAGAGAGTCATAGAACCTACCTCTTAGATATTCAAACAACTAAAGACAAGACTCTAGCAAGCTCTAACCAAACGAACCTCAACCGGTGGATGAAAACCAATCACCCAAAGTGTAAAACAACCTTTCCAAAGGTGTTTAATCGGGAGAGAAGCAAGGAATAACCTCTAATTGAGTAAGTGTCACACCCTGCTCCCGCAAAGTACTCAACCTCTACGGTGTGGTATGATTCCAAAAACATCTTTGTGGACTTAAAGAAAACTAAACAAGATTTAGAGTAGTCAATAATAAAAACATTCACGCAAAGATTGTTTTCACAAAATAAACTTCCATTCATAGGTTCTTAAAAATATATGTTCAAGGGATACTCTATCTCGTACATCAAAAGTACTAAGACTTTACTTCAATACATTATATCTTACAAGAAATCAATACATTATATCTTACAAGAAATATTACAAGAAGATCAAAAGATGTCACCTACCTTTGAACTCAAGTCTAAAAGACATTCGATAGGGTGGACCAACTTGTAGGAGTTCTTGTTACCTGCAATTACAAAGGTTACAGGATAGTGCACTTTGTATTAAAATGAACAATGAGAAAACAATCAATTGGTTTAGGAAAACATCATTGGGAAAAATAGTTCCTCATGCTTTAAACCAAAAAATGATAACGCTGCATTTATAAGTTATAAAATTCTGTCATCTTATAAACATAGGGTTTAACAACCACAACTTCTTTCACTCTCAACTAGACCCAATAGTGTCCAAGTAGTCGTCTACCTCACAATCGAGAGTTTCAACGGTACTGCAACCTCAATTCTCAAAACACAGATTAACACGTGTTGGAAAGATGGTCACTCTTTATCTAGCACAAGTGGCATGTGCAAAATTTGAGACTCAACTCGAAATGCCTTAGATGGCTAATAACTCCCTTATCGGGCAAACCTCCTATTTAGGGAAAACATTAACCCATATTAGCTAACCTCCCTCAACGAGATATAACAGGTCGAACACCCACATAACTTGGTATTTTGGACAAACAAATAAATTATCATTCGTTTTTCACATACACATGCTTCCTTAAAAGGTTTAGATAGCATAATCGAAATAACATAGCATTTGAAAATAAATAACCACATGCTATCATTCAAAAAATTCATAATTTCACAACAAGAACATGGAAGCATTTTAAAATATATATTTCACAAATCAATTGTTCAAGGTAATGTCTAAGCACTCTCACCTTGTCAAACGGTACGTAAACACCTCATCTAAAAGGTCCAAGATTCAAATCTACGATGATAAAATCCCGATGCCTAACAAATAATCAAAATATTACGTAAACATTGGGCTATTTCCTATTATCAAACGGTAAAGGAAATGTTCAAATTTTCAGGTCGGTTCTATGGTTGATAGCCCAAACCTTATTCTTTTAAGTCTTTAAAGAAAAATTCATTATTTATGATGTTTGATTAGTCCTTGAAGTCAAACAAACACTTTCAAAGACTTGGACTCACTTATGGTAATTTGATCACTTTCTAATCATTGCTCATCTTTATTAATAAAAAATTCAAAATTTATTGGTTTCACCGCAAAATACTTTTAAAATATTAAACGTCAATTTTTTGCTACAAACTTTTACGGGGTGATAGATATACATGTTATGAATATTTTTCATGAGAAGCTAAGCCAAGAGGTGTCTCTAAATAGGGAAAAAATATTATTGAACATAAAATGTCTAAAAACGACGTTGTTTCGTAAAAATAAGTTTTAGAAAAAAACCGTCTAGTCAAATCATTCCAAATAAATTTTAAATAAAAGGTAACTCAAAAATATAGCTCTGGATATAAAGTTTAATATGAGGAGTTTTCTAGAAATTTCCAAAATTCGGCAAAGTAGGCTATTTTTCTGCTCCTTCGGCGTAAAAGTGTAAAAAATATATTTAGAGCACTTACACAACATTTTGGGCTCTACCAAAAATCACACATGCTAATAATAACTTTATGAAGCTCCAATAAAAATAGGTTTTCAATAAGACACTACTTAGTTCTCAAAAAAATTGGGTAAGAGTTGAAAGATGGTTTTTTCTTAGTTTTTCTTCGGTAAACTTGTTCTTATTCTTGTTTAATTTGTATAATGGGTCTATATATATTATTTCACCTCAAAAATCAGTATACTCTAGAGGTCTAAATATTCTCATAACATACTTGTTTAACTTATAGAAAAGAAAACAAAATGCAAGGCGTCATTCTAACCATATTAACTAGGCTATCTCCCATTCGATTCTTTTCCAACCTCCTTGTTTCTAGTCTTGTTCTTAGATCTTTAAATCTTTTAATTGTAGTAGAGAGGGGTTAGAAGAGAAGGTTAAGGATAGTTCTAGGAGTGCCTATCTCAAATTCTTGATCTATGGAAGTTAAGACTTAAAGTTTAGCCCTCCGGGATCACCATCCTTTCTTTCCTTTCTTTTTCTTCTTCTTCTCCAAGACTCACTCTCCCTCTAGGAATTGTCTTCCTTGGCCGAATTTTATGAAGAGAAAAATGGTGGACGGGGGTCTTCTATTAATTGGTTCAAGTAAGGACTTGTTATGTAATTAAAAGGACTTAAAGTGCAATTTAACAAAGGTAGGTAGGGACCTAGTTTGCAATATAGTCTTGGAAGGCCTAAGTGTTGTCAAAGGGGTAATGATGAAGAGTTGGAAAAAACTTTAGTTGATTAAAACTCTTTCAATTAAAAAGAAACAAAAAGTGTTAAAAATATTTATGAAAATATTTTGGCACAAAAGATGATTCGTGCATAGGATTTACCTAATTTTCAAGAATTAGGAATTTGGCTTAAAAGATGATATGCGAAAATTAAAAATATTAAATCTATACACAACTGCTAAATTTATAAAAAACAGTCTTCAAATAGTATAAATCTTGATTGGGCTCCAACGGAAATCCTAAAATCTATCAAAATCTATCAAAAGTACAAAAAATGTACTTTTTGGGCACACTTCCCCATGTGGCCAGCCACATGGGGTATTTTTTTTCTTTTTTGTTTATTTTAAATTATTTTATTTTTGTATTTAATTGTGAGATCCTAATTCGTTTTTTTTTTTGGCATTTTTTGACGCGCGATACGTGTTTTTTTTCGAGCATGTTTTTACTACTTTTGATGCATGATTGGGCTTAGATATGCATGCGGGGTAGGTTCTCGAGGCCGTGGGCCGCTGTTGCACGAATGTCAAAAAATTAAAAAAAAAGATATTTTAGAGACCTATAAATATCTGGAGTTAAATATTTTCATAAAGATATTTTCTGAAACTTAACTCCTAGTTTCTCATTTTTCTTTCTGCCCTCTCTCTAAGTTCTTGAGGGCCCAGGGGTCGGTTTTCAATGATCCAACAGCGGATCCTTGGTATTGGCGTCGTGGGCTACGCAACCATCCGGTCAGAATTTGATTTCGGCGAAGCTCGATTTTGCACGTGGATCGAGGCGTCGAGTTTTTAATTCACCGAGGTAGGATTCTAGACGTGTATGTTGTATAAAGGTGCTATGGGTAATCGGGTGTCTTGTTACCAGTTAGATTGCTGTAGATCTGAGTTTATGTTCAGTTGGATTTTTGGGTTTAAAACCTTATGTTCGGCGATTTCTGTGGATGAAATCGGGTGCCGAGAGTTTCTTGTGACGTCTTGGTGTTAGGTCTAGGCATATGGATGTTCATGGTTGTTAAATTGGTGTTTGGAGGCTTCGATTTGGGGTTTGGAGGTTGAACCCGTAGCTTGAAAAAAGGTTTCTGGGCCGGTTCAGTCGACTGACCTATAGGTTCAGTCGACTGGATCACGTGTTCTTGAGGTTCAGTCTACAGGACCTCGAGGGTCAGTCGACTAGACAAGGCTTCTGGGCTTTTGGCCATTTCCAATGGGTTTTTCAGTTGACTGGGGGTTGGATCCAGTCGACTGAATTTAGGGCTGTTTGTTGGTTGTTTGGTGGTTGGGTTTTGATTTTGGATTGGCGTCTTACGTTATTCAATTAACTGATTTATGGAAATTTATCAATTCAAATACCTGTGGATTCCTTTGGGTGTCGTGTTAGTGATTGGCCTTCCTCTAGTGGTGCTTAGTCAATGGAATTATGGGGTTCTATTGATTGAAATCATGGAGAGGGGAGTTAGTTGTACCTCGATTCTGTTGGTCGTGTGGCGGCTTTGGAGGTCGTGTGGTGGCTCGGGTGTGACATGTATGGTTGGTTTAGGGTTTGTGGCACGGTTGCGCGAGTGATGGTTATGTGCGCGACGTGTGGGTTTGTGGTTTGGTTTAAGGTGGGGTTCTGGTGAGAATCGATCTGTGAGAGGTTTCAGGTGTTGGCCTCAGGTTAGGTGTTGGTTGTCCCTATGTATGGGCGGGTCCCGGTTTGTAGACGAGTCGCTCGGGTATCGAATAACGGGTATGTGGCTTGTGGTGTCTAGTCAAGTTATATGGCTAAGTGCATTTATAACTATTTATTTATGTAAGTGGATTACATGGCATGATATCATATGTGTATCGTGGTTGCATGCTGTAGAACTCAGAGTTTTATTAGGCATGGATGTGATGGATTTGTGGGGGCACATGCATGTAGTGTATGTGGTATGTAATATGCATCTAAATCCTGATTAGGTTATGCATAGGAATGTTCGGTGTTATCCCGTAATTTCAGTTTTATCCTGTAATATGCGGTGTTATCCCGTGGTATGCGGTCTTATCCCGTGGCATGCGGTTTTATCCCGTGGTATAACCCGTGGTCGGCGGTTCCATCCCGTGGCTTACGGTAAAGTATGCGGTCTTATCCCGTGGTCTGGCTTACGGTCTTATCCCGTGGTGTGCGGTCTTATCCTGCGGTGTTCTGTTTTACCTCGTGGTTTGGTCTATGATTTTACTCCATAATATACGATTTTATCCCCGGAATGCATGTTTATTGTATGGCCTTTTAATCTCAGTGTTAAGACTGTGGTTGCGGTGTGTGAGGGCCGGTTGTGTGTATCATAAATTGCATGTATTTCATTGTCGGACGGATAGACTAGTTTTCAAATTATTTTTAAGAGTCGTGGGAATCGCGATCTAAAAACCCTTTTAAACTATTTTTGGGCTCCTGTGAGTGAGTCAAAAACATGGTTATATCCTCGCTTTGCCGTTTGCATGTGAAAATTGTTTTCAAGGCTTGAAAGAGAGTCTAAACCTGCACTTTGGTTTTCGAGCATGTTTTGTTTATAGTTCATGCCTGTCTAGTTTCTGTTGAGTTTTGGCTCACGGTGTGGGATTTATTTTTCTTCAGGTACCGATCACGCTGGTTGATCTGGAGGTGCTGGAGGAGGTGGAAGAGTGTAGTTTTCCTTTTTGTTAGCTTTTTACATGTATGCTATAACACGTTTTACGGGCATTGGAGCCGTGTAATGTTACTGTTTGGCGTTTATATACAATGCATGTATGGTTTATCTTTGAGAGTGTATTCTTGGGCTGGGTTTTACTGGTTGTTTTTGGGTGTTTCACGTGGCCTGGAGTTTGGGGCGTGACATTAATAATTCATGGATTAAAGTTTTGGGCAAAAGATTTAAATTTGGGCCTTTTCTTGGGTTCTTAGGTTGGGCTTGATCCATGGACTTTTTTTTTAATTTTTGTGAGCTTAAATTAAATAATTTGGTCATTCTTTCTACTTGGGGCTCATTCTTAGTCTTGGGTTTTATGTGTGTTTAGGCTTTAGTGAAAAAATAAGCCTTAGCTAACCTTTGGGCTAAACTTTCTATTTCTTTCTTTATTGGGCTTAAAGACTTGGACTCCCAACTTTGTAACTTTGAATCAATACTGAGCTTAGCCCATCCCAATTCTCGGGTTCAAGAAAACTCGAAGTTAGTTTAGCTCTTCTCCAAGGAGTTAGGTTCAGAATTTCTCTCCATATCTAACATACTCACTAACTTTGACTCACATTTTCATTTATATTAGTTTTAAAAATGCAGGTTATTACAACAAGGAATATGAGTTGTACACAAATTTTATCAAAGATAAGTGCTCCTTGCAGCTCCCTAAAAAGTCCAGCACGTATGCTCTAAGCATATCTTCCAAGGTTTAAATTGTTCTCTCTGATTGGCCATCAGTTTGTGGATAAAAGGTCATGCTAAACTTCAATATGGTCCCCAATGCTTCTTGTAAACTTAGCTAGAATCTAGATGTAAAGTGAAAATCTCTATCTGACATTATAGAAATTGGTACTCCATAAAAACGAATGATCTTGTCAATGTATAGTCGTGCAAATCGGTCCAAAGAAAATATCATCTTAATGGGTAGGTAGTGTGCTGGTTTCGTCAATCTATCTACAATAATCCAAATGGCATCATTACCTTTTGGTGATCGAGGCAACTTGGTTACAAAATCCATAGTCATATGTTCCCACTTCCATTCAGGCACAGGTAACAACTGTAAAAGTTCTGCCGACTTTTGGTGTTCGATCTTGATTTGTTGGCATACCAAACATCTTGCCATAAAGTTTGCAATATCCTTCTTCATCCCACTCGACCAATAACACTCCTTTAAATCTCTATACATCTTCGTACTTCCAGGATGCATGGTGTACGCCAAATTATGGGCCTTGTTTAAAGTTTGTTTCCTTAACTCGTTATTACTTGGCACATACAATCTATGGCCAAACCACAGCACATCGTCTCGAGTTTTAAACTCTGTCTTGCCCTTGGCACCTGCCTTTGACCTTATCTTGTCCACTTGGCTATCCAACAATTGAGCCGCTCGAGCTTGATCTAATAAAGTTGGTCTTAGACTAAGAGTTGCCAATAGGCCTCCATTATTTCCTATAGCAAGGTTGGTTCCGAGTGATTGTATCTCTAAAAATGAACTACGTTGTACTGCTCAAAGGTGTGCCATACTTCCTGATGTTTTTTGACTTAGTGTGTCTGCCACTAGTTGGCCTTTCCCAGATGATAGTGAATCGTGCAATCGTAATCCTTAATTAACTCCATCCACCTCCTTTGTTTTAGGTTTAACTCCTTTTGAATGAAAATATACTTCAAGCTCTGATGATCTGAAAAGATCTCACAAGTTACTCCGTATAGGTAGTGTCTCTATAGCTTAAGTGCAAATACAATTGCGGCCAACTCCAAATCGTAGGTAGGATAATCCTTTTCATGGGTTTTCAATTGTCTAGACACGTATGCAATGACCTTTCCACATTGCATCAAAACACATCGCAAACCCTGATGTGATGCATCACTATAGATTACAAAACCTTCGTCACTTGATGAGAGAGTAAGTACATGTGTTGTTGTAACGACCCAGTTCAGACTCTAATTGTAACAATCCAGCTGATAATGACCCGTGTAAAGACCCAACCCAAATTCTAAGCATTAGTGATAGATAGCCCATGAGGCCATAGAACATGGAAGATGTTCGAAACCCTAACTCAACTCGAAAACTCCAAGTTCGATTCAAAAACCCCAAAAAAGTCTAAAGCTCAAGCAACAAAACCTTAAAATCCGGAGAATCTCCTAACATTCTAAATTAAGTAATTATCATAAAATAATAAGTTAAAAATAAAAAATCCTCACAAGTAGGGTAAAATGACCATTTTGCCCATAGTACAGCAAAAAGTATAAAAAATCTAAATTATAACAAGTTGATACCCTAAATCAATGATTTAAGTATAATTAAGTAGCAAAAGACAAAATAACATCAAAATAACAAAAATACCTCTTAGTGGCCGACCACCTTGGAAGTTGTGCTAAAAAGTAGCTTTTTGCTTTCTTTTATGCTTAAAAAGATTAGAAAAGTGTCCAATCAAGCATTATGATGATCCAACACTTATTGAACATGTAATATACATAATAATATAGTATTATAGGCTAACAAAAGTAAATAAATCATTATTAAAGTTCATACACAATAAAATAAGTCAAAAAGTTACATATTGTCAAACTAGCTTAATTTGACTTAAAAGAATACATCTATTTAATCAATCAGTATGAAAACTATGATAATTTATGAGAATACTAAATTTATCATAAACATACTAAAATAATAAGTTTTAGTAGAAAAAGACACAAAAAAGATACATCAATAACTTTTAAAGCATTTTTTTGCACAAAAGGGCACGCAAACCAGTGCAAAACCCCATGATTGGTTGAGATCAGATTTTTTTATCTCTCCAAACTGACCCTAGCTATATTCCCTTCCCTTGATATGATATGTTCCCTCAAAACTTGCACCAAATCAAATCAACCCATGTGAAGGAGAGGAAAAAGTACTAAAGTGTTATCATTTTGTCCCCTTTTGGTTCCCTAGTCTTTTCCTATATAAACCAAGCCAAACACCCTCCTTCTCCACTTCAAATTTTTGGCCGAGAGAGGAGAGAAACCAGATTTCAATCGTTGTTGAAGTGTTCTATAAGTTTGAGAGAGAAAGGAGGGAGAAGAAGAAAGAAAGAAAGGAGGAATCAAGGAGAGGTGTTTTTCTAAAGCTAGATCCTTTCATACTACCATCCTTTGAGCCCTCAAACAAGTAAGTAAAACATCTAAACTTTATGTCTAATATCATTAAAAATATCCCTCAACTCATCTCTTTAAAGACTTTAAAAATCGAGAACCGAAAACAAACCGAAAAGGCGTTGTAGTTGAGAAATAGGGGCTGTTGTGTTTTGAATGATATGAGATGTGTTTGTGTATTTTTATTTTTGAGTTTGATGATTTAGAAGTGTGCTAGAACCTTGATATTCATGTCTAAAATACAAACGTGCAAAGAAATGGAACAAAATCTTTACATATCATAAGTAGGAGACTTGAGCATATAAGGACTTAATTTTTGAGATCTTTGATGTTTTTGCCCTGAACTATGGAAATCCCATAACTCAACATAGAAAATTGATCTAAGCATGTTCTTAATGTACCAATTTATATTTTTGTGTTATTTTTAATCCAAAGTTGGTTTAAGCCCATTTGAGTAAGTAGAACTCGAGATATTTCAATTTTACCAAAGTGTATCGCTTTTCAATCTGTAAACAATACTAACCTAAAAACCATCCTAGTTTACAATGAGATCCGGGTTTTGGACAAAACATAAAAGTTGTAGATAGCATGTTTATCTAGATACCTACCAAAAAGAAGCACCTGATATTGAGTTTTGATAAGTCAAAATCCATTTGAAACTCTCTGTTGTGTTTCAGTCCTCAAAGGTCACTTCTGCCACATATTATTTTGTAGCTCAAAACCCCTATTCTTAGTGAACTACTCCAAAAGTGGTCTACAAGAACATTGTAGATAACATATTGAACTACATGTCATCCAGAAATCAGACCTATAATCCTCGGGAAGGTCTCTCAAAACCGTTTCAAACTCTCTGTTCAAAACTGGCTCTACTAAGTTTTGGCGGCTGACAGAACCTATTTTATAAAATGGCCAAAACTCTAACTTTTTCCAAATCACTATCCTTAGAACGAAACATGAAACTTGTAGAGGACATGTTTGAATAGAATATATGCAAAAATGGGTTCATTTCAACTTGATTTGATACCCAAAAAATGAGACCAACAAAGGCATATTTTTGATAAAATCTTAAGGAAAGTGCTGAACTATTTTTGCTTGGAATGTTTTATTTACCCATTTTCCTTAGGTTTTAGCCTTAGTGTTAAATATAAGAGTTGTAGAAAATATGTTTATCTAAATGATGTTTAAAAATCATAACTTGATTCCAAGTCTAGATGCCCCAAAACCCTGTCGACCCTTTTAAGTTAATACTCGAACTTGGCCTTTAAGGTAGCTATGTGTATGTTTTAGTACCTTTTGTCGTGAGACCTGAGTTTGTGTTTTTATTGACTTGAATTAGTTTATCAGTATTTTTAAGTGAATTTACGATGACTAGAACTCATGCCATTAAGTTTGAATTGTATCTTGAGAATTAAACTTTGCCATGCTAGTTGATACCATGACGTAGATAGTTACATTTGAGATCAATATTACACATTATGAACATTGTCACTTGCATCCTTGTACATTGGAGTCCATCAATGTGAATCGTTGTTGGGATGGGCTGTGTTGAATTCGCCTTCTTGGTTTTAAATCTAGTGCGTCATTGGTTGTCATTTTTTTGAAATGTTTTGGGATATATTCCCCTCGTACACCCTTAGTGCGTCCTCGGTGTTACAGATTTTGTTTGTGTTTGAAATGGTTTCTTATGAAGATTGTTAGGCATAATGGGTTCGTCACTAACATTCTGGTTTTGATGATTTAGACTTTGGATTGACGCCAAACGAGCATCCTGGTCCTTAATGTGGGATTATTTACGCATTATTACTTTGATTATTTTGGTTGGTCAGAGGATAAGAATGGATGTTAATGGCCCGCTCCCATGCCATTGCCATTTGAGTAAAACAGTTGTGGCATGATGCCCGACGAAGCATTTACTATTTGCAACGAGGCGAGGATAGGTTTGGTAATTAAATTCCCATAAAGTCTACTCTGGTAGTTCCCAGTGCAGAATTTCTATTATGATCTGGGAGTATGTTGAGTTAGGCATCTACATTGCATACACGTCATCTCATACTCGCATGTTTATTAACTTATCTGCTACCCTGCTATAAATTTGTTCGTCTCCTTGACTGTAAATTGTACTGGATTTTATATGACATGCGTTGTGATGAATTTTGTGCCGTGAGATTAGTCAGAAGGTTAGAGTGTTTTCCTGCTGGGGTTTGGCTTGTGGCATTTGTGCCATAAGTGAGAAGGGATTCTTGGAGGAAGTCGTACTATAGTGAGAAGAAGAATTGAAGAGCAGGGTGAGTTTTAGGAGCATGTGGACCCTGCTGATGCGTTTTGAGGATTCGATACCTCTTTTTTTTGTTATGTTTTCCTACAACTCTTGTAATATCTTTAAAATCCTTGGAGAAACTGTAATCATTATATAGTTTTAATTAGTTTAGAACTCCTTTATGATGTAATAATTAACATATGTAAATATCAATGAATGGCTAAAATATCTATTTATTTATATTTATGTATGCCCCAACATGTCCGGAGGACGGGGCGTTATAGTTGTCACTAGTCTAGTCTTCAACTCTTGGAAACTTTGTTCACACTCGTCGGACCACTCAAACTTTACATTCTTTTGGGTCAATCGAGTCATAGGTTTCGTAATTAAAGAAAAATCTTGAATAAACCTCCAATAATAACCAGCTAAACCCAAAAAGCTTTGTATTTTCAGTCACACTGGTCGGTCTTGCCCAATTCACCACAGCTTCAACTTTTATTAGGTCTAATTGAATTCCTTCCCTAGTTATAACATGACCCAAAAACACCACTTGATCCAACCAAAACTCACACTTACTGAACTTTGCATACAATCTGTTATCTCTCAAGGTTTGTAAAGTAATCGTTAAGTGTTCCACGTGTTCTTTCTCACTTCGAGAGTATATCAAATTGTCATCTATGAACACAATTAGAAAGCGGTCTAGGAAGTTTCTAAACACTCAATTCATTAAATTCATAAATACAGCAGGTGCGTTCGTTAATCTAAATGGCATCACAATGAACTCGTAATGTCCATAGCGAGTCTTAAAAGCAGTCTTAGGAGTATCTACCTTTAGTTGATGGTATCTCGATCTCATATCAATTTTTGAAAAGACTTTGTCTTCTTGTAACTAGCGAAACAAATCATCTGTCCTGGGCAAAGGATACTTATTTTTAATGGTCACTCTATTGAACTGTCTATAGTCAATACACATCCTTAGAGTTCCATCATTCTTCTTTACGAATAACACGAGTGCTCCCTAAGGTGAGACACTCAGACTGATAAAACCTTTCTCCATCAATTCTTCTAATTGCTCCTTCAATTCTCGTAACTCAACAGGTGACATCCTATAAGATGGAATGGATATAGGCATCGTGCCTGGGTATAGATCAATTGTAAACTTTATTTCTCTATTCAGGGGTATTCTTCGTAGGTTTTCAAAAAACACATCTTGAAATTCGTTGACAACGGGCAATTCCGAATGTTCTTTTCCTTTTAACTTCAAGTCGCCTACATGTGCCAAAAGTCCATGGCAACCCTGCTGTAGTAATCTTGAAGCTTTAATTGCCAACACAATACGTATAGTTATTCTACCCCTATCCCCTTGGAATGAAAATTCCATTTTTTTGAGTATTTTAAAGACTACTTTCTTTTCAAAATAATCTAACGACGCGTGATAAGATGACAACCAGTCCATCCCCAGTATTAGGTCAAATCCTATTATGTTTAAAGGCATTAAGTTTACTGTCATGTCTTTATCTCCTATTCTTAACAGATAATTCTTATACACACTTTTGATTAACACTTCATCTCCTATCGATGTAGCAATTGACATTATATAATCAAGGGGTTCCATCTTTACAGTTTCTACTTGAGTTATAAAAGCAGGTGATACAAATGAATGCGTCGATCTAGGATCTATCAAAACATAGACATCTTTACTGAAAGTGGTAAGAGTACCTGTCACCACGTCAGGTATAGCTTGGGCATCTTGTCTGGTGATGGAAAAAACTCGTCCTGGGACCCTTGGTGGTTTCATTGGTCCCTTCCCTTTGTCCTGCATACCACTTGGTCCATTATCCCACATCCTTCTGCTTCCTATAGATGATTGTGCTGGCATTCCTGTGTACCCGCACTGTGGGGCTATGTGTCCTGGTTTCCCACATCAGTAACAAACGATCCCCTAGCTAAGCTTCGGTCAATCCTTCTTAAAATGGTCAGTATGCCCACACTTAAAACAAGCATTTAACTTAGCCTCTTCCATTTGACCAGACACTCATCTGTTCGATCGATTTCCCTTAAATCTCGAGTTCTTGGCTACTGATTGATAACTTTGACTGTGAAAAGTTTGTGGCCTCGGAGCATTACTCCAAACTCCATGTCCTCCTGCCTTATCTGTCACGGTATTCCTGGACTTGCATCTCTTAAAGTCCTCACGCCTCCTTTCTCCCTCCTTTACATCTTTCTCAATCATTCTTGCTTTGTTAATTAGGTTGGAATAATTATTCATCTCAAGGACTGTCGTCGTAGTCCTGGTCAGAAAGGCCAATCCCTTTTGAAATCTTCTATACCTTAACTCTTCGTTTGGTAGAAGTTGAAAAGCATATCTTGATAGTTCTGTGAACTTAATTTCGTACACTCATCCTTCCTTGCACTAGTTCGATAAACTCTTGCTCCTTCTCATACTTGTAGGATATGGGTTTGTATTGTTCATTGAAAGCCTTCACAAAGTGAATCCATGAAATCCTCTACCGTACTATAGGGTCAGCTCCTGCCACTAACATCCTTAACAGTTCCTCAATGGCTTCTCATAAGACGCTTCACCCTTAAACATGAAAGTTAAAAGATTGATCAATCGTCCTCTACGACTCCTAGCCTATCTAGGATACGCACATTGTCTCTCAACCAATTTTCAACTTCAGTGGGACTAATAATTCCCACAAAATCCTTAGCGCCTAAGTCTCTGAACTGTTTAACCAAGGAATTCCCATTCCTCCCAGCCTGCATTGAAATCCATCTTACATTCTATTTGGTCAATCTCCCAATTGCTTCTAGTATCCTAGTGGTTGGGTTAGCTTGGTTTACCGGTTCAAGTTGTACTAGTCCCACAGGTGGGGACACTTCTTGTTGTCCCTTACTTGGCAGGTTAGGAACAAATTATACTCCGTCAGAATTGTTCATACTTTACCCTATTAAATAATAAAAAGTAGGAGTTAGAGTTCGATACTATAGCTCAACTAATAGTTACAAAGAAAGGAATATGCAACTGAGTAAGAAAATTCAACACAACAAAGGTTACCTCTCTAGTTTTGATAGCATACTTAGATTTTCAATTAGGAACCTACGTCTGCAGAACGCGTTTTCCAATGGACTTCAAAGCTAGTAAAATCAAACGTCCAAACATAAGGGTATGATATCCCAAGGCATATACCATACTATACAACATATTATGAGCAAATGCACTAGATCTACAATGCACCACAGAGCACACTCGATCAAGTCTACAGAATCTATGACCTAAAGCTTTGATACCAAGATGTCCACCCTGCTCCTGCAAGATACCCAACCTTTGCAATGAGATATGATTCCAATGGAATATTTGTGGACTTAAAGAAAACTAAACAATTTAGAGTAGTCAAGAATAAAAACATTCATGCAAAGATTGATTTTCTAAAATAAACTTCCATTCATAGGTGCTTAAAAACATAAGTACAAGGGATACTCCATCCTGTACATCAAAAGTACTATGACTTTACTTCAATGCATCATGTCTTATAAGACATATTACGAAAAGATCAAAAAAATGTCAACTAGCTTCGAACTCAAGCCTAAAAGACATT
Source organism: Heliamphora exappendiculata (assembly GCA_034768845.1). Classification (NCBI taxonomy): domain Eukaryota; kingdom Viridiplantae; phylum Streptophyta; class Magnoliopsida; order Ericales; family Sarraceniaceae; genus Heliamphora; species Heliamphora exappendiculata. The sequence goes on from JAOTRH010168399.1 coordinate 40,620, forward strand.
CGACAATGGTGGACCAACTTTTAGGAGTTCCTATTATCTGCAACCACAAAGGTTACAGGAGAGTGCACTTAATATTAAAATGCACAATGAGAAAACCACCACTTGGTTTAGAAAAACTTCATTGGAAAAAATAGTTCATCAAGCTTTAAACCAAAAAGTGATAACGCCGCATTTACAAGTTATAAAATTCCTTCATCTTATAAACATAGGGTTTAACAACCACAACTTCTTTAACTCTCAAGTAGACCCAATAGTGTCTAAGTAGTCGTCTACCTTACGACCGAGAGTTCTAAAGGTATCGTAACTTCAATTCTCAAAACACGGATTAGCACGTATTGGAAAGAGGGCCACTCTTTATCTAGCACAAGTGGTATGTGCAAAATCTAAGACTCAGCTCGAAATGCCTTAGATGGCTTATGACCCCCTCATCGAACAAATCTCCTATTTAGGGAAAACATAAACCCATAATTGGGTAACCTCCCTCAATGGGATATACCATATTAGGATTAGATTCCATGAAGAAACCATTTTCAGATTAAGTACTTAAGTTAGGGTTTTAACCTCAGCAACAGATTGTGACAGAAATTGTACTATTTTAGAAAAAAAATTCAATTTCTCTCAATTTACCCAACGAAAATGTTTCAAATAAATTATATTAGAATGATAACATCTATATCTAGTCTGGAATCAAAAATCATGTCAAGGAAACTGTTGTAGAATTAATTAAAATTCATTAAAATTTGGCTTCTCTACTTGAAAAACTTATGTTAGCATAAGGGCATTTCAAATAGATTTTGATGATTTTAATAATTTAATTTTTAAATTAAATTAATTTAAAAAGATTATATTTAAATATTTTTAAAAAGATAGTGTCGATACTACATGACAAATGAGTTGACACTTTATGCCATTTGTGCTGACACATTATGCCAAATGGGTTGACACTTATTTTTCTTGAACAAAACGTTTTGTTTTGACACCTTAACTGATTTTGTTGAGATGTTTTACGAACTCAAATGTGTCGACACGACATAGGTTTGGGTTGACTCCTCTAGTATTGGATCGAGATCCAAGTTGAGTCAACAGCAATGAAGAATGGGTTGACACCTCAGCACCTTGACGAGATTTAACTTGTGTCGATACTAAAGATATTTGAGTCAACACCAAGTGATCCTTCGAGTTTTAGATCTCGGGTTTTAAGGGTTGGAACCAAAGTGATATGAGTCGTCACTTAGATACCATTCAGGAAACTCAACGGGTTGACATTAAAGAGTAACTGGTCGACAGCAAGACTTTAGGTCATTCCATGGATATTGATCCAAAAGGTGATGCCATCAAAGAGCATTTGAGTCAACACAAACACCTTTCAGAAACAAGGCGTTTGGATCAAAACCAAAATGAAGCTGTGCTGAACCAAAATTCCAGTAGCCAAGTTGGACTTCTAGGGTTGACACAAAATTGAAGAAGGGTTGACACCATCTTTTCAGTAGCAAAGTCTGACTTCTAGGGTCGACACCAAATCGAAGTGGTGTCGACACCAAATTTCTAGTAGCTAGAGTCTCTCATTAGAGTCGACACTAACAAAGACACGGGTTGACACCTTGAGCAGACTTGAAGCCTTGAGTCGACACCTGTCAGAGTTGTATACTAAGAAACCATGGATTTTGTTGGTTTTAGCATTTTATTTTATTCTTTAATAAAATTATTTTTCATTTTATGATAAACTTAATGAGCAATATATGTGATATTATTTTTTTAATATTATGCATGGATGTCATTTATTCTGCATAGTATTTAATCTGGTGTGTAGAGTACGGCTTGCACACAGAAGACTAGATTATAAGTTCTTATAGAATATAAGTTTACAATTCACAATTTAGATGGAATTGGATAAACAATTGGTACGACTGTAGCATATAGTTTTAGAAGGCTTATTTTGGTTACGGAGAACAGATAATAGTGCTGTCTATTGTTCCAACTCTCTGTACTAGTACACTTTGTGTATTGAACATGACCACATTAGGGTAATTAATTTTATACTGATTATATAAATTAATTTATACTCCAAGGTATTGTGCGTGCTCATGCTCTTAATCCTGAAATAATTATTATTCGCGTATATTTAATATTCGTTATTTTAATTCTTTAGAGAGTGCGATATTTTACGGGTCAATATTCCCGGTGAGTTAAATAGCGGTATTAAATATATAATAAATATTAATTATTGATGAAATTCACATCTTGATTGTTCAGGATTGACGATACCCCTTTAAGAAAGTTTATAAGTTTCGACTGAGTCAAATCCTGCAGGCGGATTTAATTATTCGACTATCAAATAAGTTAAGCGGAAGGGCTTAAGGAATTTTAAGAAATCGATTAAATTAAATTGTCAGTACTTAAATTTAATTAGCGGATATTGAGAATTTTAACGTGGGGAGATGAGTTAAGTATTTAATAATAGGAGCTCGAATAATCAATTTTGAGAATGTGGCTAGAAGTGTAATTACGATTCTTTAATCGGTTTTTATGTTTTTATGTTTTTATGTTTTCAAGATCACAATAGATTGTAGCCCACCCTACGTTCATGATTCGCATTTAGGAATACAGTAGAAGGCTTGATCGGGGTTTCAACTCGAAAGATTCACATTTGTGGTTGTTATAGTAACTTCATTCTACCAGATTTCGAAAAGTATAATCCCGAATCTAACTTTGAGAGTATAAGTTTTATTTTGAACGTTCGAGATCAAAAAGTTTTAAACTGGAGCCTATTTTGGCGATTGCCCATCCAATATTTTTTTGTCAAAAAAATCGTATTTAAATCAATGATCTTGATAGTTTTCCTCCAACAATTGGTATCAGAGCGAAGTTGATTAATGAATATGGTTTAATCGAGGGATTGAATAGATTTAGAACTGTGCTGACTTTATTTTACAGGCGTTCTAATCCCGATTTTATGATCATCGTTATATTCATGTTTGATTGAATGGTTTGAATGATGATTTAGTTATTTTTTTAATCATGAGAGTTGATCGTGATAGTTTAGGCTTTTTAGATTAATTGTTAGCCTTTGGGATGGAGGTTTCAATGTAAAAATTGTATTTATTCTTTAGATATTTTCGATATATGTAAGAACAGGTTTGAATACACGAAGAGCAAGCTCCGGTGGCGATTCTAGGCCGGTGGTGGTCGCCTGTGCAGCGGTGGTGGCTAAATCTTGGGTGTTGCAGTTTTTTATATAAACTCTACAGGTCACAAAATCATAACGGAACTTGAATACGAGAGTTTGATTCAAAACATGATTGCAAGATTGCAACTTATCTTTAAATAAGAGTCCTTAACTCGAAAAAGTTTCTATGTGATCATAAGATCGGGATATATATATATATTGTATTTATATTTATTTAAATTGCGTGGATGATATATATATATATATATA
>JAOTRH010168410.1:0-12510 GCA_034768845.1 Heliamphora exappendiculata
TATATATAGAGAGAGAGAGAGAGAGAGAGAGAGAGAGAGAGAGAGAGAGAGAAAAGAAAGAAGAAGAAAGAAGGAAGAGGATCCATGGAGCTTGAAAGCAAAGTCTAAGATTTTTACCAAGAAACAACTTCTAAACAAAGTAATCAAGGCTCTAACACTTCTGATTTTATACATATCAAATACCTCTTTCATTATTCTGAAACACAAATCTAAGATCAAGAACCAAAAACTCAAAAATAAAGGTGTCATGGTTGGTTTTTTTTTGGGCTGTTGGGTATGAAGGTTGTGTTTGTGAGTTGGGATGAGTTTTACCATGGGTTCCATGACTACTATAAATTGTGGAATATTGATATATTGAAGTACAGCATGTGTATACAAAGAAGATGAGTCAAAAACTTACACACATGACACTAAGAGGCTAGAACCAAAATAGGCCTCAGTTTTGGGCGTTTTGAGCTTTCTACCCTGATATTTGGAACATCATAACTCAATGTAGAAAATTTTTATAAGCGTATTCTTTATGTCCAGACCTAGATTTATGTGTTATCTTCTATCCAAAATTTGTTTTAACGCATTTGAGGGAGTCAAACTCGAGATATTGCAATTCTACCAAAGTGTGTCGATTTTTGACCAGTTAACAATGCATACCTAAAAACCTTAGTTTAAGATGAGATCTAAGCTTTAGCCAAAACATGAAAGTTGTAGATGACATGTATATCTAGCTACCCACAAAGAATGAGCTTTATCTATTGAGTTTGGATGAGTCAAAACCCCTTTGAAACTCTCTATTGTGTTTCAGCCCTCAAAGGACACCTCTGTCACATATTTTTGTGTAGCCCCAAATGTGGTCTACATGAACATTGTAGATAACATATTAAACTACGTTTTCTATAAAAATTAGACCTATATGCCCTGGGAAAGTCTCTCAAAATTGTATCAAACTCTCTGTTCAAAACTGGCTCTGTTGAGTTTTGGCGACTGACAGAACCTATTTTATAAAATGGCCAAAAACACTAACTTGTTCCAAATAACTACCTTTATCACTAAACACAAAACTTATAGGGGACATGTTTGAATAGAACATATCCAAAATTGGACTCACTTTGAGTTGTTTTGATACCTCAAAACTGAGACCAACAGAGACACTTTTCTGACCAATGTTCTGTGCAAGTGCTGAACCATTTTCGTTTTTATCAAGTTTTTCACCTAGTTACCTTAGGTTTTGGCATTGGTGTAAAACATAAAAGGTGTAGAGAATATTTTAATCTAAACCATCACCAAAAATCATAGTCCAACTCCAAGTTTAAATACCTCAAAATGCTGCGGTACCATGAAATTTAATGATCGGAAGAGAGTAATAAATGGTCAAGTTAAATTTTTAAACAAGTGAAGGATTGGGCAAGTGCGTAGTACCCATTAAACCTAAAAAGAAAGCAGCCATGGTCCTAAAAACCAAAAAAAAAAATTGAATGGTTTGAATCATTTTAATTTCACATCCTAAAAGGGAAGGATTCCGTATTAATGGTCGAGTCGTGCTTTGCTTGTTTGGCACGAAGGTTATAGAACCTGGGGGTTCTGCTTAGCTTGCTAGGGGAAGGTCGGTTCATACGCATATAATAAAAGGTGAGAGTGCTTAGCCATTATCTTGATCTTGAGTTTATGTAAATGATGCATGAAAATGCTTTGAAGCGCATGTGTTGAACTATGACTAGTTTGATGATCGCATGAACCTGTTGTTTTTAAAAGCCATGATGTTTTTAATTCAAGTGTGCTATCCATGATATTCTAAGCTAGCATGATGTTGTTATAAAAGTATGGTTAATGTTGTGTGGTTGTTCCAAAGTGCCAAATTATAAGGATTTTTAGCCCTTTATATCCCGTTATGATGGAGGTTACACAACTTTGGGTTTTTCATTTGTTCCTTTAGGGGATGTTTACTGTTAAGCTGGGGTTTTTGCCTTAATGAATTTTGGGCTGAGTCCTAGGTTTTAGCACATTCCACTCTTGCTTGGTAGAGAGTGGCCCTCATTCTATCACGTTGCTATCTTTGCATTGCAAATTGAGGTTACGGTACCGTCGAAACTCCCGATCGTGAGGTTAATGACTACTTGGACATTGTTGGGATTTGAGTCTATATTTGAGAAAGTTGTCAAGCATTTTAAATTTGTGGCGGTTGAGCCAGGAACATATTTCTGTTTGCAATACTAATAAGGTTATGTATAATTTGTGATATTTTCATGTTCAAGAAAATGCATCAGTTTCTATATTTTCATGGAAAATGTGACGAACTATTTTTAGACAGAGTTTTCAGTTATCCTTAACTAAGTAACTGTCTTTTCTGTTCATGATAATGCTAAGTGCGCTCTCCTATAACCTTTGTGGTTGCAGAAACTAGGAACGGCTAGGAGTTTGTCCACCACAGGTGTCGTCGAGTAGTTTTAGTTCTGGTGTTAGGAATCGATTTGGTTCGATTTTCTTTTGTTTACTTTTTAGTTTCGGTAGAGCTTCATGTATAAGGCCCTGAATGTTTTTGATATTTTAGAAGTAATGTATGCCCTTTGAATGGCGAATCCCTAGTGACTCATGTATACCTCTTTTGACATTGAGGTGTTACGATTGCTTAGAAGTTCTTGTTTGGTCTCTTAATAACTTTATCCCTTGTCTTCCTCTTTCGCTGCCGGTCTGCGGCGGGATCACATGCCTTTGTACAGGTTTCGTGCCTTGCGGAAGCGGGGTGCTACATTTTGGTATCAGAGCTCTAGATTATAAGTTCTGTAGACTTGTTAGAGTGTGGTTTGTGGTGAATTGTAGGTTAAGTGTGTCGTCTCGCAGTTTGTTTAGAAAAGTTATTTAGGCATGGGGTTATCGTACCTTTTGTTGGAGGCAAGACTGTCAAGATTTTTATTTTTGTAAACGATTTTTGATAAAAAATTAATTGACGGGCAAATGCCAAAAAGGGCTCCAGATAAAACTTTTGATGACGAACGATCAAAATAAAATCCATGCATCCGAAGTTAATTTAGAATAGTATCTTTTTACCGGTTGATTATTTAACTACGATTTGAATCCGAGTCGAAGCTCCTATCAGATCTTCTACTGTATTCTCTTATGCGATTCTTGAATGTTGGGTGGGCTACAATCTATCAAGAATGTGTACCGACAGAACCTGAACAGTTTTTTTCTTGGAAGGCAAGTTATCAAACTGATTCAACCTACCCGCATATTTATAGGGCTACAACAGGGACCTGGGGAATAATTATGAGTAAAACTTCTAGTGAAATATAGACACATATTAATGGTTTTCGCAGTTAAGCAAACCTTGTAGCGGTATCTGCAATTATGAAAAACTAGCAGTAATTTCTGTAACTTTCATAAAATACTGAATTACAGTTCATACCACTAAAGAACTACAATTGTACTCTGACCCATAATCTCAATACCTTATTGTATTGAGCTCTGGTTATTAAATATTTGCCATTCTCTTCACGTTAAGATTTTCAATACATGCCAATTTAATTTAATCGGTATCTTGATATTTCTTAAATTCTTCCGCTTAACTTATTTGACCGTTGGATAATCAAATCCACCTACAGGGTTTGGCCCGGTCAAAACCGATCTTTTGGGACCTGAATTTTGTCAATAATTAATATTTGCCATATAATAATACCGTCATCAAACTCGCTGAGAATATAAACTCATATAAGATCCCACCATCTAATGTATCAAAACAACGAATATTAAACATATGCAAGTCAATAATTATTTCAAGATTAAGAGGATAAGCACTATTCATAATAACCTTGTGGTGTGAATTAATTTATATAGTAAGTATGAAATTAATTACCCAAAATGTCTCGTTCAATACACACAAAGTGAACTAGCACAGAGAGTCAAAATAATAGACGACACTATTATTTGTTTTCCGTAACCAAGACAGGCTTACTAAAACTCTGTGCTATAGTCGTACTGATGATATGTCTATTTCTATCTAAATTGTGAACATAAAATTTATATTCTGCAAGAACCTAAAATCTGATCTTCTGTATGTAAACCGTACTCTACATATCAGATTAAATACTATACAGAATATCGAATATCCATGCATAACATTAAAGAAACGATACACATATTTTATTCATAAAGATTCTCATAAAATGAAAAATTAATTCTATTAAAATAAAATTAAATACTAAAAATATGATTTTCAGTATACCAACCATAACAATTTTCCACTTATACTCAAAACCATGCTGCCATACATTTGACTCTCATGCCCTCTACATGACTATCAAAAGTCTTAGCAGGTAAGCTCTTTGTAAAATAATATGTAAGGTTGTTTCCTGATGCAATCTTGGTTACAGCAACATTACCTCTATGTACGATTTCTTGTATCATGTGATACTTATGCTTAATGTGCTTGCCTTTCTTACGCTTAATGCCAGTCAGTCAGATGCCCGAAGGCAAAGGTATGACAACCCCAGGCCTAAACCACTCTTCTCAATAGACCACGAGATGACACGCTTAACCTACGGTCCACCATAGACCACACTCTGACAAGTCTACAGAAACTATAACCTAGAGCTCTAATACCAAAATGTAACACCCTGCTCCTGCAAGGCACCAAACCTGTACAAAGGGATGTGATCCCGCTGCAGACCGGCGGCCAAAGAGAAAGACAAGGGATAAAGATATTAAGAGACCAAACAAGAACTTCTAAGCAACCACAACACCTTAATGTCAAAAGAGGTATACATGAGTCACTAGGGATTCGCCATCCCAAGGGTATACATTACTTCTAAAATAACAAAAATCTCTAGGGTCTTATACATGAAGCTCTGCCAAAACTAAAAACTAAACAAAAGAAAACAGAACCAAAACTACTTGACGACGCATGTGGTGGACCAACTCCTAGTCGTTCCTGGTACCTGCAACCACAGAGGTTATATGATAGTGCACTTAGCATTATCATGAACAAAAAAATAGTTACTTAGTTAAGAATAATTGAAAACTCTTTCTAAAAATAGTTCATCACATTTTCCACAAAAATATAGAAACTGATGCATTTGCTTGAACATGAAAATATCACAGTTTATACAGAACCTTCTCAGTATTGCAAACAGAAATATCCTCCTGGCTCAACTGCCACAAATTTAAAATGCATGGCCACATTCTCAAATCTGGACTCAAACCCTAGAAATGTCCAAGTAGTTGTCAACCTCATGACCGGGAGTTCCAATGGTACCATAACCTCAATTCGTAATGCACGGATAACAACGTGATGGAATGAGGGCCACTCTCTACCAAGCATGAGTGGTATGTGCTAACACTTGGGACTCAACCCAAAAGGCTTAAAGGAAAAAACCCCTGCTTAATGGGAAACCTCTTCCAATGGGTCAAATAAAAAACTGATAGTTGGGTAACCTCCCTTATAACGGGATATAAAGGGCCGAAAATACTTGTAACTTGGCACTTTGGAACAACCACACAACATTAACCATACTTTCATAGTAATATCATGCTAACTCAAAATATCATGAATAACACACTTGAATTAAAAACATCATGGATTTTGAAAATAACAGGTTCATGCGATCGTCAAACTGATCATAATTCAAAACAGACGCTTCAAAGCATTTTCAAGCATCATTTACATAAACTCAAGTTCAAGATAATGGCTAAGCATTCTCACCTTATCTTATATGCATACGAACTGAGCTTTTGTTAATGAGCTAAGCTTGCTTCTCGGGTAACAAAACTTTCATGCCTAGCAAGAAAACATGACTTAACCGTCAACAAGGAGTTCTACCCCTCTTAGAACGTGAAGTACTAAAATGATTCTGACCATTGAATGTTTTCTTGATTTTAGGGACTATGGTTACTTTTTTTTTAGGTTTAAGGGATACTACGTACTTGCCCATTCCTTCACTTGTTTATTGATTTAACTTAACCATTTATAACTCTTTCCCAATTATTAAATTTTAAAGTACCGCAGCATTTGGAGGTAATTAAACTTAGAGTTGGAATATGATTCTTGGTGACAATTTAGACTAAAATATTCTCTACAACTTTTATGTTTTACACCAAGGCAAAACCTAAGACAACTAGATGAAAAACTTGACAGAAATAAAAACGATTTAGCATTTGCTCAGAGAATTGGTCAGAAAAGTGTCTATGTCGGTCTCGATTTTGGGGTATCAGATCCAGTCTAAATTATCCCATTTTTGTGTATGTTCTATTTCAATATATCCCCTACATATTTCATGTTTAGAGGTAAGGGTAGTTGCTTGGAACAAGTTAGACATTTTGGCCATTTTGGAAAATAGATTTTGTCAGCCAGAAAAACTCAGCAGAGCCGATTTTCGACAGAGAGTGTGAAACTGTTTTGGGGAGTCATCACAAGGATTTAAGGTCTGATTTTTGGGCAGCACATATTTCAATATGTTAGCTACCAAGTTCATGTAGACCATGTTTGGAATAGACCACTAAAAATAGGGGATTTGGGCAACACAAAAATATGTGACAGAAGTGTCCATTGAGGGCTGAAACACAATAGAGAGTTTCAAAGGGGTTTGGACCTATCAAAATGTATTATTTTGTTCTTATTGTTTGTGGGTAGCTATATATACATGTTCTCTACTACATTCATGTTTTGGACAAAACTCGAATCTCATTTTAAACTAGGGTTTTTAGGTATGCATTATTGACTGGTCTAAAACCGACACACTTTGGTAGAATTATAATATCTCAAGTTTTACTTACTCAAATGAGTTCAAACCAATTTTGGATGAAATATAATACAAAAACCTAGGTCTGGATTTAAAATACACACTTAAAGCACTTTCTACATTGAGTTATGATATTCCAAAGATCAGGGTAGAAAGCTCAAAATGCCCAAAACTGAGGCCTATTTTGGTTCTAGCCTCTTAGTGTTATGTATGTGAGTTTTTGACCCATATTCTTTGTATATATGTGTTTTACTTCCATATATCAATGTTCCAGAGCTTATAGTAGTCATGGAACCCATGGAAAAACCCACACCAACTCACAACTTCAATATTTATACCAAACAACCCCAAAAATCAACCATGATGCCTTTATTTTTGCATTTTTTGGTTCTTGATATTTGATTTGTGTTTCAAAATAATAAAAGAGGTATTTGATTTGTACAAAATCAGAAGTGTTAGAGCCTTGATTACCCTGTTTAGAAGTTGTTTCTTGGTAATGAAAAACCTTGAACTTAGCTTTCAAGCTCCATGGATCTTCCTTCTTCTTTCTTCTTCTTTCTTTTTCTTTCTTCTCTTTTCTTCTTCTTCCTCTTCTCTCTCTCTCTCTCCCTCTCTATATGCACAAAATTATGAAGAAAAAGGGTGGGTTGGGTCTCTTTTTATAGCCAAAAGTCAAATAAGAAGCTTCTTAGGAAGTTTCCTTAACCATGGGTTAACTAACCTTAGTAACTTTAAACTTAACTTGAGTTTGTGAAACTTGCTCACCAAGTTCTGGCACATTCTCCTATGTTCGCCACTTGAGTGTGTATATATATATATATATATATATATATATATATATATATATATCAAAATAATATTTTTATTTAATTGTAGGAGAAAATTTCAATATTTTCACATTAGTTCGTTTATTGACTTTTTGAGTGTAACTCTTGTCTTAAACGACTTATAACTTTGAATTCTTATCCTCAACATTAGGATTTTAATACATGCTTGTGTGGTTCCCACTCTGTCCCGGGTCTCGGGCTCGAAAAGGTTAAACTGTCGGACTGATTCTTCTTACCGAATTTAGGTTCTAGATTTTGTTTCTTTTGAGATGTTCTTTCTTTTTTATTCATATCTTGAGTTTGGGTTATTACAATCTACCTTTCTTTAAGAAATTTCGTTCTCAAAATTTACGTACCTCGCCCAAAGAGACATGGATATTTCTCATGGTAAGGCTTTAAAGCCAAAGCCACAGTTCAAACTAATAGTTTTTAACACACTACTCTATTCAACAATTCAAAATACCATTAAATGCTAACATTTACCCTTAAAAGGAACTACAACTCAATGCCTTTGAAGACCAACCCTCGCCCTTACCAGGCTTCGCACAATACCTTTGTAGGACTTACACACACACCCTTACCAGGCTTACACACACCCTCACAGGGCAAAACTATTTTGGACTAATCATACCCTTCCATGGTGGTATCTTTAAGAACACACGGTCCCCCACTCCAAACTCCAGGTCGCATCTCTAATTATCTGCACAACTCTTCTACCTATCTTGCGATTGCTTCAATCTCTCTCGGATTAACTTAATTTTATCAGTGGTAATTTGAAATATCTCGGGTTCAAACAACTTCCTCTCTTCGACTTCTTTCCAACAAATTGGGTTTCAACATTTCCTACCGTACAATGCTTCGTAAGGGGCCATCCCTATAGTTGACTGAAAACTATTGTTATATGCGAACTCAATCAACGATAAATGTTCCTCCTAGCTTCCAGCAATTTCTAGAATGCATACTCTAAGCATATCTTCTAAGGTCTGAATTGTTCTCTTTGATTGACTGTCAATCTGTAGATGGAAAGACGTGCTAAACTTTAAAGTAGTCCCCAATGCTTCTTGTAAGCTTGGCCAAAACTAGGACGTAAAATGTGAGTTTCTATCCGATACTATAGAAACTGGTACTTCGTGTAGCCTAACGATCTCATCGATATGAAGCCGTGTAAACCGATCCGCATAATACGTCATCTTTATTAGTTGGTAGTGAGCTGACTTCATCAACCTATCCACAATTATCCAAATAGCATCACTCCCCATGGGTGTTCGATGGAGTCGGTTACGAAATTCATGGTATTATGTTCCTACCTCTACTCGGGTACTGGTAACGGTTGTAATAATCCTGTCGGCTTCTGGTGTCCAATCTTAACTTGCTAGTATACTAAACATTTTGTTACGAAATTCTCTACGTCCTTCTTCATCCCACTTCACCAATATATTTCCTTTAAGTCTCTATACAACTTCGTACATCTCGGGTGCATGGCGTATGTTGAGTTATGTGCTTCATCTAAGAGAGGGAGAGGGAGAGAGAGAGAGAGAATAAGAAGAAGAAGAAGAAGAAGAAGAAGAAAAGAGAAGAAATAAAAAGAAAGAAGAAGAAATGAGGAGAATCCATGGAGCTTGAAAGCTAAGTCCAAGGTTTTCCATTACCAAAAAATAACTTCTAAACAAGTTAATTAAGGCTCTAACACTTACAATTTTATACATATCAAATACCTCTTTTATTATTTTGAAACACAAATCAAAGATTAAGAACTGAAAATTCAAAAATAAAGGCGTCATGGTTGGTTTTTGGGACTGCTTGGTGTGAATGTTGAAGTTGTGAGTTGGTGTGGGTTTTTCCATGGGTTCCATGACTACTATAAGCTCTGGAACATTGAAAAATCACATACATAACACTAAGAGGCTAGAACCAAAATAGGCTTGAGTTTTTGGTGTTTTGAGTTTTCTGCCCTGGTCTTTAGAATATCATAACTCAATGTAGAAAAATGATTTAAGCGTGTTCTATATATCCAGACCTAGGTTTTTGTGTTATCTTTCATCCAAAATTAGTTTGAACTCATTTGAGTAAGTATAACTCGAGATATTGTAATTCTACCAAAGTATGTCGGTTTCAGACCAGTCAACAATACATACCTAAAAACCCTAGTTTATAATGAGATACGAGTTTTGACTAAAGCATGAAAGTTGTAGAGAACATATATATATATATATAGCTACCCACAAAATATGAGTACAAAATATTGAGTTTTTATAGGTCCAAACTCCTTTGAAACTCTCAATTGTGTTTCAGCCATCAAGGGACACTTCTGTCACATATTTTTGTGTAGCCCAAATCTCCTATTTTTAGTGATCTATTCCAAACATGGTCTAGATAAACTTTGTAGCTAACATATTGAAATATGTGCTACCTAGAAATCAGACCTTAAAGCGTCGGGATGAGTCCCCAAAATCGTTTCAAACTCTCTATTCAAAACCGGCTCTGCTGAGTTTTGGTCACTAACCAAACCTATTTTCTAAAATGGGAAAAACGTCTAACTTGTTCTCAACAACTACCCTTAGCTCTAAACATGAAATTTTTAGAGGACATGTTGAACTAAAACATATGCAAAAAATAGGCTAATTTAGACTTGATCTGATGGCCCAAAACCGAGACCAACAGAGACACTTTTCTGACCAATTGTTTAAGCAAGTGCTGAACTATTTTCGTTTCCGTCAAGCTTTTCATCTTGTTGCCTTAGGTTTTGGTGTTGGTGTAAAACATAGAAGTTGTAGAGAATATTATAATCTAATGTTTCACCAAAAATCATAATCCAACTCCAAGTCTAAGTACCTTAAAATGCTGCGATACTTTAAAATTTGATGATTCAAAAAGAGTTAAATCCTTAAACAAGTGAATGATTGGGCAAGTGCGTAGTACCCCTTAAACCTTAAAAGAAAGTAACCATGGTCCCTAAAATCAAGAAAACATTCAATGGTCAGAATCTTTTTAGTACTTCACGTTCTAAGAGGAGTAGAACTCCGTATTGGTGGTTAAGTCATGTTTGCTCATTGGAACTCTGATGAGCAAGCTTAGCTCATTGACAAAGACTCGATTCGTATGCATATAAGATAAGGTGAGAGTGTTTAGGCATCATCTTGAACTTAAGTTTATGTAAATGATGCATAAAAATGCTTTGAAGTGTCTGTTTTGAATTATGATCAGTTTGACGATCGCATGAACCTGTTCTTTTCAAAAGCCATGATGTATTTAATTCAAGTGTGTTATCCATGATATTTTGTAGCATGATGTTACTATAAAAGTACGGTTAATGTTGTGTGGTTGTTTTAAAGTGCCAAGTTACAAGGGTATTCAGCCCTTTATATCCCGTTATGCTGGAGGTTACCCAACTATGGGTTTTTTATTTGTCCCTTTAGGGGAGGTTTCCCGTTAAGCGGGGGTTTTTGCCTAAAAGCTTTTGGGCTGAGTCCCAAGTGTTAGCACATACCACTCGTGTTTGGTAGAGAGTGGCCCTCATTCAATCACGTTGTTATCCGTGCGTTGCGAATTGAGATTATGGTACCCTCGGAACTTCCAATCGTGAGATTGACGACTACTTGGACATTTTTGGGGTTTGAGTCTAGATTTAAGAAAGTGGTCATGCATTTTAAATTTGTGGCGGTTGAGCCAAGAACATATTTCTATTTGCAATACCGAGAAGGTTCTGTATAATCTGAAATATTTTCATGTTCAAGCAAATGCATAAGTTTCTATATTTTCGTGAAAAATGTGATGAACTATTTTTAGAAAGAGTTTTTAGTTGTCCTTAACTAAGTAACTATCTTTTCTATTCATGATAATGCTAACTATGCTATCCTGTAACCTCTGTAGTTGCAGATACCAGGAACGGCTAGGAGTTGGTCCACCACAGGCATCGTCAAATAGTTTTTGTTTAGTTTTCTTTTGTTTAGTTTTGGCAAAGCTTCATATATAAGACCCTGGAGGTTTTTGATGTTTTAGAAATAATGTATACCCTTGGGATGGTGAATCCCTAGTGACTCATGTATACCTCTTTTGATATTAAGGTGTCGTAGTTGCTTAGAAGTTCTTGTTTGGTCTCTTAATATCTTTATCCCTTGTCTTTCTCTTTGGGCGCCGGTCTGCAGCGGGATCACATCCCTTTGTACAGGTTTGGTGCCTTGCGGGAGTAGGGTGTTACATTTTTTGTATCAAAGCTCTAGGTTATAGTTTTTGTAGACTTGTCAGAGTGTGGTCTGTGATTAATTGTAGGTTAAGCGTGTCATCTTATGGTCTGTTGAGAAGAGTGGTTTAGGCCTGGGGTTGTCATACCTTTGCTTTCGGGCATTTGACTGACTGGCATTGAGCGTAAGAAAGGTAAGCACATTGAGCGTAAGTATCACCTAATACGAGAAATCATATAGAGAGGTAATGTTGCTGTGACCAAGATTGTATCAGGAGACAACCTTACCGATTATTTTACAAAGAGCTTACCGGCTAAGACTACTTTTGATAGTCATGTAGAGGGCATGAGAGTCAGATGTATGACAGCATAATTTTGAGTATAAGTAGAAGATTGTTAGAGTTGGTTTACTGAAAATCATATTTTTAATATTTAATTTTATTTTAATAGAATTAATTTTTCATTTTATGAGAATCTTTATGAGTAAAGTATGTGTATTATTTTTTTAATGTTATGCATGAATGTTCGATATTCTGTATAGTAATTAATCTGGTTTGTAGAGTACGGTTTACACACAAAAGATAAGATTTTAGGTTCTTGTAGAATATAAGTTTTATATTCACAGTTTAGATAGAAATGGACATATCATCGGTACGACTGTAGCACATTGACCTTCAATCTGTAGATGGAAAGCCATGCTAAACTGTTAGCCCAAGTGCTTCTTTAATTAATTTTGATGATTTTAATAATTCATTTCCTACAAATAAATGTCTTTAAA
>JAOTRH010168431.1:0-12510 GCA_034768845.1 Heliamphora exappendiculata
GTAATTTGTTGAAAGCTTAATAAAGATGTATTTTCTGGATCCCCGAGCATGTATTTTATGTCGGCGTTGAAAATTCTTCCAACAACTGCTAGATATGATAAGATATGTGGTGCACTCCATTGGAGATGCTTTAGTTGTTATATATATATATATATAAAAAGCCCTTTTTGAAACCCTAGCTAACAACAATTAAAAATAGTTTTCGTCGCTAACCGCTCGAGCAGTCTTTTCACCGCTCGAGCGGTGAACCTTGCATCACAATGCTTTGTTGTAGAGATGTGAGAAATCAAGAGATGCATTTGACCGCTTGATGAACTGCTCGAGCGGTCAGCTACCGCTTGTAGTGTTTTGATATTTTTTGCTCTTTTTTTGATGCACTGCAATATTAAACCACAACTCCAATAGAATAAATGTCAAAATATTAACGAATAATTTGAATAAACATTTGTCTTAGATTTGTCAAAATACATAATACAGAAACAAGTTTTAAAATCCCTAACATAACTAACTATATAACAGAGCAATACTGTTCAACTTAAATAAAAAACTTAAAATTTTTAAATTTTTATTCAATTAACTTTTTACCAAAATAATTTGTTTTGAATTCAATTGAAATTCTTAACTAAAAATGTAAACAAATAAAAAATATTAACTTTTAAATTAATTACCAATTAAATGCGAAGTTTCCACATTTCTCCGCCTCTCTCTATAATTTATGCTATTAAGTAAGAATGAATGCAGCATTTTAACTAAAGAATGTCTTGTGATTTGTAAAATGTCTCATGTTAGGAGACGAAATTATAGAATTTCAAAATTTAAAAAATAATGTGCACAACTAATTGTGAGTGTGCACAGCAAAAACTAAAATAATTATAATTATAATTATAAATTTTCTTAATATGAGGTCATTAGGTATTGCAATACTTCTTTCATTGAGAAGTGTCTCAACATTGTTATGATGATGAAATTTTGATAATCGTATTCAAGTACTACATAATATGATATGTTATATGTAGTAATTAAATCAAATTAAGTTTATATTTAATTAATTAGATTAATTATATAAATTTTTTTATGTTATTTTATTATGTTAAGAATTATATTTTTAATTAAATTTAATAAATTTATATATTTTTTTATATGGCCTTACTTGTCAATGTAGGTCTATCTCTCTCTCTACTCTTTTTAATATTTATAATCTTATTATTTTTTTTACTACTGCATTAAATGGTTTATGTTGTACGTATTCAAATCACCTTAATATATTTTTTCTCAATTTATCCTTAATTAGTACGATCCATACCATTACACAACTTTTTATTCATGATTTAGTATTTACTTATCTTACTACACACCAATTTTAACATTCTCATTTTAACAGCAATTATCTTATTCATATAATTTTTGTTAATAACATATAGACTCGCATGTCTAATAATTATCTTATAAAAACTTTTTATACTTTATATATAATATTTAAAATAAATAATAAATTTATAAAATAATAAAAACATTCCACGTGAAATAAAACATCATATTATAATCAAATATGACACTCATCATCCCTCATCATTAGTCACTAGGGATTTTCAATAAATTTGAAAAGTTTAAGAATCAACTCAACATGACTTTTATGAATTTGGTTGATTTGGTTCTATTACGTAATGGGTTAAGTTTTAAGTCTTAAAAATATTAAATTAATGTAATTGGTTCGATTATCGAATTAAGAGTTATTTAGACCGACCCAATCCAAAATCCAAATGACAAAATATAAATTACATAAAATTATTAATTATATTATTTGTGTTTTTAATTATGCTTAAAAATGTACAAATAAAAAATATAAAGAGTAAAATTTAAGTTGTTTATTTTGAAATCTTATACTAAAAATTAAACCACTTATAAAATAAAACATATATTATTATTTTAAAATATTTTATTAAAAAATTTATTTTATTTAATTAAACAATGGTTCTATCCCGAACCAATTCCAATCCAACCTAAACCAATTCATGCCGACCCCAATTAGTCAGTGTTCCAGAAGATACGAGTGGGTTCGGGGGCAGAAGATTCGATTTTTAATTGGAGCACATATATTCCATCCACGGAGTACCCGATATTTATCAACCTATGAACGAGTGACACGTCTGAGGTGCAAGGCAAGGCAAGGATCGATGGGACATTTGACAATTCATCTCTGTAAATCTAAAGATGATAAGTGGCATTTGGAATAATTGATTATTCATTTATTTTTTTGAATTTTATTATTTTTTCAATTTTTAATCGAAATATTATATATATTTTTTGATTTTTTAATTGAAAAGAGTTAAAAAAAGTAACTTTTTTATTAAAATATATAAAAACATAAAAAAGTAAAAAATAAATCAATAAATCATATTTTGTATTTTTTTGATAAATTATCTGAAAAATACAAAATTTTAAATAAAAAAAATATATCAAAAAATAGACAAAAATATCAAAATTTAACCTAAACAAAAGCCATACTAGACACCAGGCCCACAACTCTCAAGTTCACTTTGAATGCTATTTACACGAACAAATAATACATACATTTTTTATTAATTTAAATCATATATAGCACCATACATTTAGTATATTTAATAACAAAAATCATAATTTAAATTAATAAAAATGTGTATATTATTCACCTATGTGTGCAGAATCATTTTTATGTCGGCTCAAATTAAATTTGTGTCGACTATTTTTTAGTACAGAGAGTTTTTTGCTCTTTTGTGTCGACTCAAGATTTATTTGTGTCGACTCAAAATATTTATACCTGAAAACATCTTCAATGAAAAATTATGGTGTCAAACTATTTGTTTAAATGTGTTGACACACTTGATAAATCAATTATTTTTTACCTTAAAGTGTTGACTTAATTATCAGTTTGGTTCAACACAAAATATCCTTATTCAATAATACTTAAATATTTTAAATATTTTGAGAAATGAGTCATTTCTTTTACCTAAAGGCTTCTACTTATGTGTCAACACTTTTAAAAAATATATATATAAATATTATTATTTTAAATTAATTTATTATTAAAAAATAAATTATAAAAATCATCAAAATTAATATAAAAACCCCTTGGGTTAACATCATTCTTATTATTTGTCACAAAAAAAACATTGGCATTTATTGTTTGTATTATATAGTAATTAATCAAAATTTAGATCTCTATAAAAGGTTTCTCCATTTCCTAAATTCTTTAATATAAGATTTAGCCTCTCAAGTTAAGGCTTCTGGCTTCATATATATATATATATATATATATGAGTGAGCTTGAAGCCTTAACTTGGGAGGCTAAACACACACACACACATATATGCGCGTGTGTGTATAGAGAAAGAAAATGTCAATATAATAATGTAAAATATTTTTACAATGTATGACATTTCGTAAAAAGGGAGAGAGAGAAGGAATCATATTGGCTAAATCAATAGGGATGAAAAAATCTTGGAAGACCCTCAAAAGATCAAAAGGGTCGTAGTAAACCACTTTAAAGAACTTTTTAAGGAATTAAGTTATTCAAGGCCTACCATAAGTAGACCCTTTGCCAAAGTGTTGCCGTAAAACTAAAGATAAAATCTAACCAATGATTTCTCTAAGGAGGAGATAAGTGCAGCAATTGCAGGGTGTGATTAGAATAAAGCACCTAACTAAGAGGGTTTCAATCTTGGCTTCTTTCAGAGGTTCTTGACATTGATGGAGTCCCAGATTATGAGATTCATGGGTGACTTTCAAGCAAATGGTAAATTGATAAGTGGCCTTAGTAGTGTTTTTCTAGCCTTGATACCAAAGAATTCTAGCCCCCAAGGCCTCTTAGATTTCAGACCAATTAGCTTGGTGGGGGCAGCTCATAAAATCTTGTTAAAGGCTCTTGCCTGTAGAATTAAACTGGTAGTGCCAACTGTAGTGGGGGAGGAACAATCAGCTTTCATTAAAGGGAGACAAATTCTAGATAAAGTTTTGATAGCAAATGAGATCATTGACACGTGAAAGAGGAAGAATCAATCAGGTTTCATTTTGAAACTTGACTTTAACAAAACTTAGGACTCTATTAACTGGAACTATATCCTCCTCATGATGACAAACTTTGGTTTTGGTATCAAATGGGTAAATTGGATGAAGGAGTGTATCACTACCACATCATTATCTGTGCTGGTGAATGGCACAGTCACAGAAAGCTTTGGAATGAAGAGGAGCTTGAGACAGGGGGACCCTTTACCCTCTTTTCTTTTCAATTTAGCAGCAGAGGGCCGCAATATCTTAGTCTCTTGAGCCAAGGAAAGGGGACTTATTAGGAGGGTGAAAGTAGGAGCTAAGAATCTTAGCATCTCACGTCTGCAATTTACAGATGATACTATTTTTTGCTATAATAATGATTTGGAGGAGTTAAGAAATATAAACAGGATCCTAAGGTGTTTTGAGCTAATCTCTGGTTTGAAGGTAAATTAACAGAAGAGCGCTTTGTGTGAAGTAGGCCTGTTAAGGGAGAAAGTTGATCTGAGTGCCAATACCTTATGTTGCAAGGTGGGAGAACTCCCTATGCAGTACTTGGGCCTTCCATTGGGAGCTGGGTTGAAAAAGAGCAAAACATGGGATCCAATTGTGCATAAATTCAAATCAAGCTAAACGGATGGAGTATGAAACAACTCTCCATTGCTAGGAGAATTGTTCTCATCAAAACCTCACTAGCATACATTCCCTCTTATTACCTCTCTTTATGTAAAATACCAGTACAGGTCAAGGAAGAACTGAATAAGATTCAACGAAACTTTTCATGGAGTGAAGAAGAATAGAAGAAAAAGTTGCATTTACTGTCTTGGGAGAGAGTTACCATCAGTGTCTTGCAAGAAGGTATAGGAGTAAGAGATTTAAAATGTAAAAACTTGGCGTCGTTGGTCAAATGGTGGTAGAGATACACTAAAAAAAATGCTCTTTCGAAGATCTTTATTCGGGAATTGTATGGTCATATATAGAGAGGAGAATTGGCTCTAAGAGAATACAACAAGAAACATGATTTGGTGTATATGGAAGAAAATTCTAATAGTTGGCATGGTAGAAACTAGGGTAGGGTTCATCTTGAGGCAAAATTTAAGTTTACACTTTTTTATTAATTTAAATTATGATTTTTGTTATTATATATACTAAATGTAGAGTGCTATATATAATTTAAATTAATAAAAAATGTATGTATTATTTGTTGATGTAAATAGCATTCAAAGTGAACTTTAGAGTTGTGGGCTGGTGTCTAATATTGGCTTTTGTTTAGGTTAAATTTTGATATTTTTGATATTTTTTTTATTTTTTATTTAAAATTTTGTATTTCTCATATCATTTATCAAAAAAATACAAAATATAATTTATTGATTTATTTTTTATATTTTTTATGTTTTTATATATTTTAATAAAAAAATTTCTTTTTCAACTCTTTTCAATTAAAAAATCAAAAAATATATATATAATATTTCGATTAAAAATTGAAAAAATAATAAAATTAAAAAAATAAATGAATAATCAATTATTCCAAATGCCACTTATATAGAGATGGATTGTCAGATGTCCCATCGATCCTTGGCGTGCCTGGCCTTGCACCTCAGACGTGTCACTCGTTCATAGGTTGATAAATATCGGGTAGTACTTGGATGGAATACATGTGCCTCCAATTAAAAATCGAATCTTCTGCCCTGAAACCCACTCGTATCTTCTGAAACAGTGACTAATTGGAGTGGGCATGGCTTTAAAACCACTCGTTTCTAGGTTTGTTTGGGACTTAATTTATAATTTATTTAATTAAAATTAATTTTCAAATATTAAATTTAAAATTAAATTATTTATATTTTAAAATTAATTCAACTCAATCTAAATAAATTCGAGTTTGTTCGAGTTAAAATCGCTATTCAATTAAATTAAATATTTTTTTAATAAAATATTCTAAAATAATATATGCATTATTCTATGAGCAGCTTAATTTTTTAAATAAAATCCCAAGATAAGAAGCTTAAATTTTACTCTTTTTATTTTTAATTTATACATTTTTAATTATAACTAAGGGCACAAATAATATAAATAATAATTTTATGTAATTTATATATTATCTTTTGAGTCTCGGGTTGAGCCGGTTTAAAAAATTCTTAATCAAAGAATCGAACCAACTACATGTGTTTAATGTTTTTAAGGCTCATGACCTAATCCATTACTTAATAGAATCGAACCAACTCAACCACTAAAAGTCTCGAGTTTGGTTGATTTATGAATTTTTTAAATATATTGAACACCCCTAGTGACTAATGCTGAGTGATGGTGAGTATCATATTTGATTATAATATGATATGTTATTTCACGTGCAATATTTATATTATTTTATAAATTTATTATTTATTTTAAATATTATATATAAAGTATAGAAAATTTTTATAAGATAATTATTAGATAAGCGATTCTATATGTTATTAACAAAGATCATATGAATAAGATAAATGTTGTTGAAACGAAAATGTTAAGATTAGTATGCAGTAAGATTAGAAAATATAAAATTATGAATGAAAAGATTCGTATAATGGTAAGAATCGTACTAATTAAGAATAAATTGAGAGAAAATAAATTAAGGTGATTTGAACACGTACAACATAAGCCATTTGATACAGCAGTAAAAAAAATAACAATTTCTTAGATAATAAAAAAAGTAAAGAAAGAAATAAATCTAAATTGACAAATAATATCATATAAAAAAAATATAAGTCAGGTATAATTTCCTTTAAATACATCTCACACGTCCATTTCTCCCGAGGAGAGTTATTAAATTACATATTTTTCTAGTAAGCATACCCACACAATTCTTCAAGTATCGATTTTCTTCAAGTAATTGCCACTTTATTGAGGCCAGAATATTGTCTTACAATTATAAATTACTAATGATATTAATTTATTGTCTTTTAAAAGCATTAGTTATTTTTTTATTAAAAATCTAGGGTATAAGGGATCAATGGCTAAATAATTGTTTGGCCATATATATTAAAAATAATATTTTTAAGACTATTGACAACAAAACTATTATACAGTGATTTTAAAAGACATGAGATCTTGTTGCCTACCATCATAAAAGTTGATTTATTTGCAGCTTTTGCCAAAATAACGCTATGAATATATGAAAAGTTCCTTTTAGTGATTAGTTGAAAAGTTTGTTTTAGTTTTTGATCATATATTTTCAACAGATGATTAATTATTAACTAGTGCACAAGCTATTATTCTACCAAATAAGTGAAATTGTAATATGTTAATGACTCCATCGATAAAAATTTAAAGAGTTGCCATCGTTTATTACTTTTATAAATATTAATACATTTTTTTACTTTTTATTGACAGCTTATAAGAGATGTTATTAGCACATAAATAACATATATTATTATTATTATTTTATTATTATTATAATTTTTTTTAATTGAGTTATAATTGACCTCACTAGAAAAACATAATTAACCACATGATAATAGAAAAATACTATAAATTATCTCAAACGCATCGCACCAGATTACTTCTATCAGTATTTACATTTCAAATATGGATGATATATTCTTAGTTCTTAAAAGGCCACAGACAAGAAATTTTACAATTTATAAATTTATGTCTTGTTTGCCAACCTAGCTTTAAGTCAGAATTTTTGTTTAAAGTCGTTTTAAGTTAAATAAGCAAAAAATTTACTTTGTGAACTAAATGGATGACTTTAAACCGATAGATAATAGCCAAAATGTTTAGCTTAAAGTGACTTTAAGCCAAAAAAATTTTAAGTAAGAAAAAAGTTATAATTGTTTAAAATTTATTTTTACATAATTATATATTCAATATAGATCTTATTTGATAGATCTTGACGAGTATATTTTAAAAATATAATTTTTATAAAAAATTAATCCGTATGATAAAAGTTATGATATTTTTAAAAAATATATAAAATTATTTTATGTGAAAAAACAAAAAAGCTAAAAGGCTAAAAGCTTTTGGTTTTCTGAATGAGACTTTTTGGCTATTTTGATTTTAAGCCAAACAACAAAATGTCGAGATTTAAGCACTTGCTCAAACGAAACCTTAATTATATCATTACTATTGGACTATTCTATACAATTATAGATATATAACTTCAAGAGCTTAAAAATTATTTCACATAATTGAATACAAAGTTACTTATTTGTATAGTTTGATTCAATAATTGTTTTATCGCGTAAATTAAAAATAACATTTTTGATATTATTAATAACTAAGTTATTATATACCGATCTTAAAATATAAAATCTTATCGAATACAGTTATAGAAGTTTATGCATATTTGTTTTTCAAAACAACAGTATGATTATATCCAAAAGATATTTTACTTATTAATTAAAATATTTAATTTATTTTCTGTTGCACTTATTATAAATGATTAATTATTGTCAACTATAAAAGTTATTATCTTATAATTTTTAAATAAACTCATTAACAAAAAATTTTAGAATCTCCACTGATAATACAATGGGAATACAATGGGGGTGTTTGCCGAAAACTTTTACTATTAGCCTTTAGTTTTCTACTACTAATTTTAGTTATGAGTTATAATTTTTTTCAAACACTCATATCTTCGGTTATAACTTTTAACTATTTTTTCTTCTATTTCAGTTACAAGTTATAATTTTTACCAAATATTCTTTATTTCTGCTACAAATTACAATATATAAGCTACTAACAATAACATTTTCAAACAACCCCATTATATTATCTATCTTTATAAGCATTAGTTAGATGGCATTTTAGTATTATATATTGATATGTATGGCCCTATTTGGGTTAAATTTTATAATTTTTATTTATTTTTATTTATTTTTAACTTTTTTATGTTTTGACTATATTTTTTTATTTTTTTTAATTGTCTCGATGAAATAAACTAGAAAAATAAAAAATTGCTTTAAAGATGAAATTTTTTTACTAAATATAAAAATAAGTAACATAAATTTTGACTTATTAGCTTATTTTGAATTTTTTTTTGAACTTATTTTATGTTTTGATCAAAAAAATATTTTTAAAAAATTTATTAAAAATAAAATAAAATAAAATAAAATAAATTAAAATGATCCCAAAAAAAAAAGGAAAACCACAATTTCATACAGCATTATTGTCGGTTTTCGTCAGCAACTGCCTTTCACATGCACAAAGAAACTTTTTGAAAATAAGGTTTGTTTGGTCAAAAAGCTGCTTTAACGAATTTTTGTGATTTGTTTGGTCTTTAGAGGAAATTTATGTAATATGTTCCCTGACTTCAGTGTTGACAATCATGCATGGCAATGAACAAAAGGTGTACCAATTGTACAATTCCCCTCATACGTGTCGTTCTGTGTATCTCTCTTGCATTTGGGTGTCTGACACCTGGACCACATTGATTTGATTCCATGCAATCACCAGGCAGAAGATCTCCTGAGGATATTCGGCCTTTCTTTTAATGGAAAAATGCTAAAGTAAAACCCATAAAAGTTCGAATATTTGATAAAAAAATTTATTATTTGCGGATGATTATTTATTTATATATTTTATTTTATTTATTTATATTAAATATTATTCATTAATTAGTTAAACAATTATATACTTTTCAAATCTTCTTATTAAAATGAGTTAGAAAGTAAAAAAATTTAAACAAAATATTTAAAAAATTCTAAAAAAGACAAAAATAAGTTAATAAATTAAATTTTATGTTAATTTTGTTATATTTTTAGTAAGTTTCTTTATTTTCTGATTATATTTTTTATTTTTTTGGTTCATATCATTGAAATAATTTGAAAATTTTGAAAATTATTATCAAAAGATGAAAAAATCTCAAAAAAGACAAAAATAAACAAATTTATTAATAAATTTAGCCCAAACAGAGTCAATATTATTTAATGATTATTAGTCAATTGGAAAAAAAATTAAAAATAAGCCATAAAATGTTGAATATTTGATTTATTGACATCTATAAAAATTATATTAATATTTATTTTAATGATGTGTCTAGACTCTAACACTGTCTTCATAGTAAGGTTTTTTTTAATTTTTTATAACTATTAGCCAATGGTCTTGTTTGGATAAATATTGCTTATTGATTTATTAGTTTATTTTTTTTAATTTTAGCTTAAGCAATACAAAATTTAACTTATTGACTTATTTTTGCGTATCTTTACTTTTTTTAAATTTTGATCAAACTTTTTATTTTTTCAACTTATCTCAATGAGAGGGGTCTAAAAAGTATAATAATTTTACTAAATGATGAAAAAAATTTACTAAAAATAAAAAATTTATAATATTAAATAAGTAAATAAGTCAATAAGTCAAATTCACTCATTCAAGATGTCCAATGAGTATTCCATTCTAATTAGATAAAAGTTGTGACCAATTGAACAATGCTAATCACTTTGGAGCCGACTCAAGCTAATTTGTAGCTCAAGAAAAAAATATAAATAGAGACCCATTATAAATGTTAGCCCAATGACTTTTTAATTTGATTTTGATAATTTTTATAATTTATTTTCTAAAAATAAATGATTTTAAATGAATAATAATTTATATTTTCAAAATAAAAGTGTTAACACATTTTGAACAATTAAGTTGACACCTTAGCAAAAAAAATGACTTTTATCTCAAAAGATTCAAACACTTAAGAATTCTTTAATTAGAATTTTTTTGTGTTGATCTTAATTGAAAATTAAGTCAAACACTTAAAGTAAGTATACTTGAAGCTTATCAAGTGTGTCAACACCAATTGATCAAATGCTTTGACACCCTAACTATTTTTCAAGTTGATCTCAAAGTACCAAAATGTTAGTGTCAACACAAACTAGTTTTGTGTCAACACAAAAAGTGCCGAAGTACCTAGGACTCATTTTGAGTCGACACAAATTAATTTTGTATCGACACAGAAGTGGTCCTCACTTTTGATTTTTGGAAGTTTGAGTCGACACAAATGGAAATTGTGTCGACACAAAATAACTAAGACCTCCTGCAGATTTTTGATGTCGACTCCACGACAAATCGTGTTGACGCAAATGTCCCGAAACTTGCCTGTAAAATTTTGGTGTCGACCCCAAGAAGATTTGTGTCGACACAAAACTACCGAGACTTCCTGTAGAGATTAGTTTTACACCAGAGACAAGTTGAGTCGACACCAAATGGTTCCTCCGGATGCTGAAGTTTCAAGTGAGTCGACACCAGATTCATTTATGTCGACCCCAGAACGTTGGAAGGTAAAGTGCATAATTTGTGTCGACCCCTCAGAACATTCGTGTCGACCCAACCATTTGAAGAACCCTGCCTTAGACACGTTGTGTTATCACCAAAGATATTTGTGTCGACCCTAAATACGGGAATTCAAAATTTGGCAGATCTCAACGATTGAATTTTTTGCATTTATTGCCTCCCACCAACCTCCAACGGTCAAGAACTCATAAGAGCTTATATAAGGAGTTACTTCTCAGTATTTAATAGACAGAGAGATTTGCTTTTACTATTGTATTGCTCAAATTCATATCAGCATTCATCAAGCTCATATTTATTGCTGCAACTCCTGTTCTTGTTTCCCATCTCTCTTTACCATTTTATTTTTTGTAAATTAATTTTGTAAAGAGAGTGAGTGCTCTTTAATCATTACATCTCATTTATTGTAATCAATGATAAGTCACCCGTTAGCCTTTGAGTGAGTGAGTGAAACTCATCAAAGAAGAGTTTAAGAGATATTAGAAGAAAATAGGGGCTTATTTTTATAGGATCTCCATGAAGCTGTCACAGGCTTGTGAATGTGCTAGTAAATATTCAGATAGCTCAAGTGAAATCTTGAAGCTTATAAAGGCTTCGAATACGCCTGAAAGTATTCTGAATAGTGAAAATACTCAAGAGAGATCTTGAGGAGTGGACGTAAGCTAGGATAAAGCCGAACCACTATAAATCGCTGGTGTCTGGTTCAATTTCTTTATTCCTTATCTTTTAATATTTGCTTTGATTATATAATTGCATATCTTGCTTTATAGCAATATTAAAATATTTCTAAAAATATTTTTTAAACTTTTTATCTCGCTAAAAGACCCAATTCACCCCCTTCTTGGGTTGCCTAAATCTAACAATTGGTATCAAAGCTTGGGCTCTTGCTTTTGACTTAACAGTTTAAGAGTTTTTTTTATAGCAATCACTAGTTTTGGACCTGTCCAATCTGAAAGTCAATCGACCAACAGACCCCATTTGTTCAATAGAACAAACTATAACTATTGGAAGGCTAGAATGAGAATTTACATTTAATCCGTTGACTATGACCTTTGGTGGGTTATCATAAATGGACCCAAAAGACCCACCAAAACTATTGAAGGGGTTGCTGTTCCTAAACCATAGGCTGAATGGACTGAGATCGACATAAGAGAGATATAAAAAAATGCTAAAGCCATGAATCTCCTGTATTGCTCACTTGACCCAAACGAGTTCAATAGGATCTCGACTTGTGAC
>JAOTRH010168442.1:0-12509 GCA_034768845.1 Heliamphora exappendiculata
TCTGAATAGTGAAAATACTCAAGGGAGATCTTGAGGAGTGGACGTAGGCTAGGATAAAGCCGAACCACTATAAATCGTTGGTGTCTGGTTTTATTTCTCTATCTCTCATCTTTTAATATTTTTTTTAATTATGTAATTGCATATCTTGCTTTATAGCAATAATAAAATATTTTTGAAAAGGTTTTTTAAACCGCTTTTCTTGGTAAAGACCCAATTCACCCTCCCTCTTGATTTGCCTAGATCTAACAATTGGTATTAGAGCTCGGGCTCTTGTTTTTGACTTAACAGTCTAAACGCATGTACCCGTGCCCAATCGGTGTCCATCCGGCCACGTCAGTCATAGGCATGGAGGTCGTGGTCCGTATTTGGGTCTCGTGAAATGGTCTGAAGGTGCCCAAACTGTCGGAGGACACGCTCTTGGAGATGTCACTGGACCACATCATAGGGATAAGTGGAGACCGCTTCATCCAAATCTTGCTGCCCAGTCGACAGTAATTAGGAAGCGCCAAGATGATCTAATCAGCAGCTCCGTATGGTATCCAGGTGATCTGTGAACAATAAGAACTCCGTTAGTAATTAACATGATACAAGTAAATATTGGAATTTAAAATGAGAAAACCTTAACGCAATGTAACGTAAGGCTAACCTCGTCTATGGTGAGACGGTCAAACTGGTCGCGGTAGACAGTGACGACATGCGTCGGGACCTGGTCCAACACAAAGCTAACGCGCCACCGACTACCCCACATCCCCACCGGTAGAATATCGTCTCCGTGCTGACTAGCTGTCTGACCAGACCCAACATCTGCCCTACGTCAGGGGGCAATGCGAGAAAATCTCCCCCAAGCCCATATCTGCAAAAGCAGCAAACTCCATTAGCTACTAAGAGAGGTTTACTGTAATGAACTACATAGCACGACGGTAATTAACAAACGATGACATACTTGTAGTAGCACAAGTGGCCCAACAACGTCTCGGGCATCGGGCTTAGTAGCCCGGCACAGTTGATGGTAGAGATATGCTAGCACGGCTGAACCCCAGACGTATCTGTGCACATGACCCAGGTCGTGCAGGAGTGGTATGTACATGAGCTTAATTAAATTCTGTGACTTATCAGGTATGAGAAAGCCTCCGATAAGCCACAGAATATAAGCTCGTGCCCGCCTGTGAATCACCTCAGCGGCGGAGTTGGGGGCAATGGATCCCATGAAGTGCTCATAGAACCAGGAGACTCATACTCGACCAGAACACAAGTCTTCCTCGGCAGGAGCAACCCCTAGTAGCTCAAAGCAGAGCTATTGCCATTCAGCAGGGGAACACAACTAGTCATGGTCGATGACTGCTGCTCCATC
The DNA here is from genome assembly GCA_034768845.1 of Heliamphora exappendiculata. NCBI lineage: Eukaryota > Viridiplantae > Streptophyta > Magnoliopsida > Ericales > Sarraceniaceae > Heliamphora > Heliamphora exappendiculata. The sequence continues at coordinate 1,352 of JAOTRH010168442.1, forward strand.
AACGCGGAGCCCAAACTGCACCGAGACATCCTACAACGTGACCGTGCACTCTCCAATAGGCAAGTGAAATGTGTGTGTCTCCTGTCTTCACCGCTCGACCAAGATAGTGATAAGGCTGTGATCAAGCCGAATGAACCCAAATCGGCAGACGCCGTAGAAGCCGGCCTGCAATATAACAGCTAGCACACGGGGATCTATGGGCTGGTCTCATAGTCTGCTGTCACCTCAACGACATGTGGGCGATGATGTGTCCTGACATATAAAATACATACATTAGAAATGCGTGAAAAAGATTAAGGGAGCAGGACTAGGGCGAAGAACGATATGCAATTACTAACCTCCTGATCCCACAGGTTAGATGCTTGGTGTGGCATGGACAATAGGAGTCTCGCTGGAGCAGGCACCTCAGCAGCCATCGTGAGTCCTACACATTAAACGAAGCAAAGCATGAATCATATTAATAACAAATGAGGTTCAAATTGGAAAACCTTGTTTTCATTTTATTTCGTAAGTCACATAACCCACTTACGGAGCTTAATCCAGCAGATTAAGCAGACACTGTTCTTGAAGGAAGATTGTTAATATAGTTAACTGTGGTCTATGATGAATATATGGGAAAATTACTAGATCGTTGCAGCTTAAGGATATAATAGTAAATACGACTGTTATAGTTGGGCCAGATGAGTTGTCAAATAGGATTACAGGCAGGGTCACATGGTTGAAGTAGTCATGTGTCAAGTCGCGATGGTACGAGTAATTGACCAGTCAGACTGTAGGATCTGTCAGAAGGCCCTAATGACATGTTTTTATTGATTAGTTACTTCACCTACAATACGACAAAGGTTGCCCATGTGCAAACACTGTAGTGCACAACTCAACACCATGTGCATTATATGTATAAATAGATGGGTTACCCTCACACGTTTACTTGTGTATGTTCTCTGTATATTATTTGTAATATATCTCGTATTCTCACGATGGTTTATAGACGCGATATCGGTGGTAGTAGCCACACTCGTAATGAAAAATGGTTACTACCTACGTTCCATGACGACTATTGGACAGAAGAATACTCTAGTCCTAAAGATTATTATGTTGGTTTGCGACAAGAGTGGAAGTTCAAGGTTGAAGAGCAAGAGGGGTTGGATAATGATCTGCGTAACCTAGGAGGACCAGTCCATTGCCAGCATTCGGTGGCAATGCTAAAACGTAACAAGGATGACGCCAGCATTCGGTGGCAATGGCAATGCTAAAACGTAACAAGGATGACGCCAGCATTCGGTGGCAATGCTGAAACGTAACAAGGATGACTACGAAATAGTAATTCGAAAGATACGAAGAGAGAACAACAGAATGTTGATGCGAGGATGTCGGTACTTCATGCTTCAACTAGCAACGAAAATGCAGTCCCAAGCAACAGACCATTGATGGAGAAAGAGCGTCAAAATATTCTTTCTAACGAGTAATATTTATCTAACTCCTACTTCTCCGATGAGGAATAAAGAATGTTTATACGATTTGTAATTCTGTCAAAAATAAATGTTCAACCTTTTCTAGAGGTCATGCATTTTGTTGATATTTCATCATCTTTATAAGGAATATGGAAAATTAAGATGTTTTGGTTTTCCGATATTAGATGGGATGGGAGGTTTTACAAAGAAAACAAATGATTATGTGGTTTCTACCCTCTCATTGACCATATGTTATATGCCAGTGATAATTGGCATGCTAATATCCCATTAAGTGAAGTTTGTATGTTATAAGTACTGAAGGATTTATCTAGTACCTTTAAATTAATTTACAATCCCATTAGGTAATGTTTAAGGTAGGCGTATATTATTAGGTACTCTCATATCGGAGTACTATATAGGCCATGTTACGTGATACTCTCGACAAATAAATAATCACAACCTATACAATGTTGGTTACCATTTGTCTCTTAACCACTCAACAAAGACGAGTCATTATGTCCCTATCATAAAAGTTATCGTTATCATATTGGTTGAGAGCAGTGCATGTAGTTGACACATGATACTCCAGAAGCACCAAATAATTACTTCTAGGGCAACAATGAACATGAAAATAAGAAGCTGCAACTCAAGTTGGTAAAAGTTAAACCCAAACATTCATATTGTTTCTAAGGAGAGAGTTTCTCATTCATCCACCACGTTAAATTTTTTTGTCCTTGTTTAAAGAGTTCAGTTTAGTTTTTTTTATTTATTTATTCTCGTCACAGGTAAAAGCTGCACTATCATAAGTTTAAAGGGAATCACCGGCAACTGCTCCTTATAGGGCTTGAACCCAAAACCACTACACTCTACATATGGCCTTGGCTATTATTAAGCTGATTCACTCTACTGAAGCAGATTCAACACCAAACTGATGATAATAAACCTAGGAATCCATGAAAGATGAAAATTGATTCAAAGAAATTGTTCACATGCAAACAATTCTTAGCAGTTATTGCTGAAAACTAAGGTGAGTGCATAAATAGTATCTCATTCTATAGGTGCAGAAGCATCGTTCATTTCAGTAATGAGACCATCCTTGCAGCAGATCAGCTTGAAAACAGGAAGGTGGAAATACCTCTGGAGCTATAATACATTAACTGATATTCAAGATTTTGCACAAAAAACAAGATTTGAAGTTCAATACCAGATTTTATTTCAAAAGAAAGTATTAAAGACCACTAAGAGAAAGAAACCAATTATTCACCCACCATGAACCAACATCAGGAAGAAAATGCATTAAGCTAGCCGCATTATCTGACAATAAATTCCTGGCTGATAAATAGCAATAACAAAATGCAATGGTTCAGATGCATCTGATGGCATAATTTATGACCTAAAAAAGTTTTTTTCCTTGAGAAGTAAAGCAATTCCTCTCAAGAACATCAAAAGGGGGGAAATTTTCAAGAATAATAAAATAAATAAAACTCAACTTTCACTCAAAAGCAAGCTTGAATAACCTCCAAAATGACCTATAAATCAACTCTTGGATCAAAAGGCTAGAGAATCCACCAATTGCTCGAAGGATGGGGTACCAATCCCAATGACTCAATTATACAAATTAATCAATAGTCTGCACAATGAATTGAAGGACGATGTTATTTATAAGCTTAAACTTTAATTAAAAATAAAAACTTGAATCCTTAACTAAAGGAAATAAAATCAAATAATATCCTAATTAACTCGAAAGAGAAATAAAATAATATCTAATTAATATAATATCTAAATAATATAAGATCCTAATTTTATATATGTTGAGATTCCATATGGTGTCCGCATCACATGGGTTCAAAAAATAAGTACATCAGGATATCTAGGTAAAAAAAATAAAAAAAGGATCCTTTAATTGTTGGGATGAGTTAAAAAGTTGGCTAGCTCTTGAAATAAATCAACCTACTTTTAGTCTTGTCCTATCCTCTGGTTGTTTCCTTTAACTTCCCTATCAGGCAGCTTGGTGGTTCAAACGCCTTTCTGCCCAATTTTCTTCAAGAGGAGGTGTTCATGGTTCATCTTAAAGGCTTTGTTGATTCCTCTTTTCCAGATCACATTTGTCAATTAACCAAGTCATTTTTATGGTGTTGAACAGGCTCCAAGAGCCAGCTATTCAATATTTAGCTCCTTTTTGCTAAAGCAAGGTTTTCAGAACAACTCAAATGATACTTATTTGTTCCATTCAAGACTTATTAGCATGTTACACTGATTTTGGTGTATGGAGCTGACATTCTTATTTCTCGTATTACTTGTATTTCTCAGCACAATACTAGCCTTGGCAAGGCTTGTCCCTGAAATATATTGCCCATCTTGATTTTTTCCTGGGTATTGAAGTTTGCAGATCCAGGTCCGGCACTTTCCTGTCTCAAGCTAAATATGTTGTTCATGTTCTGTCTAAAGAGGCAGTGCGGGAGGTAAATCCTATGGCTCTCCATATGCTCTCAAATCATCCATTGTTTCCTTTCTTTAATAAACCCATTGTTACTGATGATTCTTCCTTTTCTTATCCAGAGTTGTATAGAAGTTTGGTTTACTAGACCTGAAATATCCTCTGCTGTTGTTAATCAAGAGTGTCTATCACAGCCCTAGGATGGGGACTGGGTAGGAGATGCCACCAAAAAAAGTTCTCAACAGGCCATTGAGTATATTTTTGGCATAATCTTGTTTCATGGTCCACTAAGAAACAACCTTATGTGGCATGGTCTTCTACAAAGGCTGAAGATAGAGTCTCGGAACATGCAACAACAAATATTGCTTGGAACAGGTAACTGCTTAGTGAGCTGCAAGTTAACCATGCTCGTTTTCCTATTATTTTGTGAAACAACATCCAATGCCTTGGCAGCTAATCTTGGTTTTCACACTCATACAAAGCACATTGAAATGATTATCATTTCCAATTCGTCCCATGTTGTTGATCATGTTGCCTCCATTAAGTTGCAAACATCTGCACCTCTCAAAGCAGTTAGGTTCAAGTTTTTGAAGGCTAAACTAAAAGTTGATAATCCCCCTTCACTATACAGGGAATGTTAGCAGACCAGGATTTCAATTTACAGGGGGCGTTAGAAGACCAGGAGTGCAACTCTTGTTAGTTAGTTAAATGCAATTGGGGTTTAGCATATACACTGTACTGACAAATGAATATGTCAAGCGAACAATTCCATTCAAGTTTCTTCAGTTTCTGGTTAGGTTAACAACAGTCTCATCATTGATGAAGAGGAAATGGCATTACAACATTTAAAAAGAAATATGCAATATAAAGCAAAAACTATTTAACTAGATTAGAGTATATTTTTCTCATATCATGTTCATTGTTGAGCATAACATCCAAAATTCTCCTCACACATAGTTTAATACTAATTTATATTTTCTTTACCCACAGTTCCAAAAGAACAAAAAACTGAGCCAAACTCATACACATTTACACTTTTAAAAGGGCAGTCACTAAGGCCTCCTTTGATTTCCCGACAAGTCAAGATTGTATTGCATTAAATTTTTTAGTGCAAACCAATACGTTGTTTGTTTACCCAATTAAAAAGAGAGATTAGAATAGGAAATATATGGGTCCCACATGTTTTTTTAGTATGTTATTTGTTTAGCCGACTAAATTCATCATATTAGACCAATGGATAAGTTATACGGTATTTGGGTGAATAGCTAATACCATAGAAAATGTAGTATTATGAGGAATTAAGATATTTTAAATTATTTTCCTACTTAATACAATGATTAAAAATAGTTATATCTCACTATTTATTATTTATCTCATGCTAAGTCAAAATAGTATAAATAATTGTGTTACATGTTTAATCTTTATACTAATACATTTCAATCTCATTTATAATCCAGGTGATTCTAAATATACCACAAAAAAAGTTTTATATAACCACCTTCCAAGTACAGCTACTCTAAAATATTGGATTTTTACCTTTTGCTTTATACCTACCTTATTACCCAAACTATCCCCATCCCTATCCTCCAAACCCTAACTCCACTGGCCCACCACTACCCCATCTCTGGCAACCTATGAAGCACGGATGGAGGACACAGCGAATTCAAAAAAGTTAGAATACAAACACAGTAGAAATACGACAAAAAATATATCTTTTTTTAATTTATATATTTATTCCGTGTGTATAAATAGAACATCCACAAATAACCTATTAAAAAAACAGCTGCAATTACAAACCCTCTCAATTTTAGATTTAACTTGAAAAGCAGCTCCACTCCATCAAAATGACTACAATTCTGTTCTATCCATTTCCCAACTCTAGAGTCTAGCATCACTTCAACATCGAGTAGAATCAGCAACATTTTTGTCAAGAAAACAAAACATACCCTAAATCTTGGATATACCTGAAAATGAACAAGGATATCTACTGTTTCTCCATTCATTTTACACAAAACATCCATTCAAAATACATCATAGACAAATCAAGTTATCCAATATGAGAGAAAATGTATCACTGTTTGCCATTATCGTACATATAAACACACAGAAATTTCTACTCGATTGGGCGAACAAATCCAAAAAACTTTTCTCGACAACGAAAAACCCTAGAATAGAGAAGTGAGAGAAAGAGAGAGAGAGAGAGAGAGAGAGAGAGCAGAGACGACAAGAGAGCAAGGGCATAGAGACAGCGAGATATCGAGTACAAAGAGCGAGAGAGAGAGAGAGAAGCACTTGGCGGTGCTGAGAATGAAGAGAAGAAGAAGCGGGATTAGTATAGAACGTTAAAAGTGTGTTTAGTAAACACGCCTAATTCATTAAAACACTATCGTTTTAAGTGTGGTAAAATAAAACAAATCATACTAAACTAAAAGCGCATTTAGTAATTACGTTTTTCGTATAAATATAATTTTTTTGAAAATACTTTTGCTAAATATGTTTTCAGTGTGAAAACGCCTTGGCAAATAAAATGTGTTTACTAAAACTATTTTCTCTTCAAATCATTAAAATGTGTCTAGTGAAAACGTTTTCCATATCAATATATAAAAACGTTTCTGGTAACAACATTTTCAATGTAACCTTACAATTATAAAGAAAACGTGTTTACTAACAACGTTTTTTTTTATAATGTTTTTATTTCAAAGAATTGGCAGGATGGAAAGATGGTTTACAAAGAAAACTTTTTTGATAAAAACGATTTTACGTAGGTTGGGAATAAAGTTTAAAAATTCCTAATTCATTAATTATGTTTAAAATTTTACTTGTTATGGTAAAAGAGCCCTTGAATCAGTCAGTTGGACAGTTGGATGGTAGTTAGTGTATTAACTGGAGGTTAGTTACAGAGGTAGAAGTTAGTTCTGTGTGTATATATATCAATATGTAATACAATATCAGAGAGATCAGTTTGCCTGTCTCAGCTCCTTGGTCTTCATTTCTTCTCTCTCTCTCTCTCTCTCTCTCTCTCTCTCTCTCTTTCTCTCTCTTATCATTTCTTCATGGTATCAATGCTCCAAGCTCCAACGAGCAACAACACAGTTTCGTGATCCCGGTTCGTCAGCCATGGAAAATCAAACTGCTACCACAATAATCCCTGCAAATTTGTCGGTGCTAATCAGCAATCTTGGCTCCTTCGTCACTGTCAGCTAATCAGCAATCTCAGCTCCTTCGTCACTGTCAAACTTGAATCTTCAAACTACATAGTTCGGAAACGACAGTGGGAGAATATTCTTTGAGCAACAAATCTGCTTGAATTCATAGAAAAAGATCATGATCAGTGCATCGCAGAAGAAAGCAATACAGAGTACGCAAAATTGAAGGCGATTGATCAGACTCTTCTTAGCTGCATCACAGCAACTTTAATACCAACTATTTTTCCTATCATTGTTAAATGTCAAAATAGCTTCGAAGCTTGGATAATGCTTGAGAAGAGATGCACTTCTTTATCTCGATCTCACATATATCAATTGAAGAATAAATTAAGCCATATTACAAAGAAATCTGGAACAATAGAGGAATATTTACAACAGATCAAAACAATTTCCGATCAATTAGCATTAGCTGGTGCTTCTGTTGATAATGAAGATCTGGTTTTAGCCACTTTGAATGGATTACCTACAGAATATGATACGTTTAAGACTACAATTCGCACCAGATCTGAGCCTATTTCAATGGCTGAAGTATCTTCATTGTCATGCTCAAAATCACTGCACATTGAATCAAAGATAAGGCCTGTATCTGATATATATGTTGCATATACTGCTACAACTAAGGGCAATTATCCACAACCAAGTGCTGGAAACGGAAATTTTAATTCGTAGTTCAGAAGTAATAAGCCCAATTCTCAAGGATGATTTGGAAGGTCCTCCTATCAGTTTGGCAGAGGGAACAATAAAAGAGGGGGTCGATTTCAATTCTCAGGACAATCTTCACAAATTATTTACGATATCTGTGGCAAACCAAATCACTCAGCTTCTGAGAACTGGCACAGACTTAATCCAGAATTCCAACCTTCTTCTTCATCTTCGTATCCCTTTCCACATCCCATGGTTGTTACCTCCCCCGGCCCTTCATCAGTTCTTCCTAACACTAAAGCCTTTCGTACTACACTCCATTTTCCAATTGGTAGGCGGACCCGGGTGCAACAAAGCACATCACCAATGACTTAAATCAACTTAGTCTTCATGAACCATACGAGGGCCATGAACATGTCACAGTTGGTAATGGTAATACTCTTCCCATTCTTAACACAGGACAGCTAATCCTTCCAACTGCTAATTCATCTCTTCAATCGAATAAAGTTCTACATGTACCAAAAATGACTTCAAATCTCATTTCTGTCCATCAATTAACTAAGGATAACAACTGTACAATCACTTTTGATTCTAATTCCTTCACTGTCCACGACAAGACTACCCACACTCCTATTCTCCGGGGTCATCACGTTAATGGCCTATATCAAGTGCAGTACACTCCTTCACAAGTGCAGTCCACTCCTTCACAAGGGCAACCTGTCAGCCCATTTGTTTGCCTCACTGTCAAAGCTCCTCGGGCTCTCTGGCATCAACGGCTTGGTCATCCATCTCCAGAAAAATTGTCTCACATCACAACTAAATTTCAGCATCCTTGTTTGAACAATATTACTGTTTCTCTCTGTACTCACTGTGCTGTTTCTAAAGCACATAAACTACCTTTTGCTTTACCAGACAATTGTTCTAATAAACCCTTGGCACTGATACATAGTGATGTATGGGGTCCTTTTCACCCATCCACAGCTGGTTTTCGATACTATGTTGTGTTTGTTGATGATTTTAGTCGGTCTACGTGGCTTTATCCGTTATATTTCAAAAGTGAGGTATTCTCCAAATTTTGAGAATTTCAGTCCTCAGTCGAAAAACAAATTGATTGTTATATTAAAGTTCTTCGCACCGATGGTGGGGGAGAATACCTTGCAAAAGAATTTGTTACATATCTTACTAGAGAAGGTATTAAATGACAAGATTTTCCTTTCTCTCTGAATACCTTCTCTTTAAGGTTCCACTGTATATATAAATACAAAATTGTTGCCTAAATACGTCATAAATGCAAGGCTAAAAATCAGCCATTAGAATCAATCTAACATACCAAAAAAGAAAGAATAATCTATACAATTAGGCCATAATTATGACAAAATATATCCTGATTGACATGCTAAATATATCATGATTAACATCCCTCCTCAAATTGATGCGGGTTGGTCAAGAAGTATCAATTTGCTCACAAGAAACTGATGGCGCGGAGGTGGCATGGCCTTGGTAAATAGATCAGTAAGCTGAAGATAAGTGAAAACATGAGGAAGAGAAATGACGCGAGCGTCTAAGATCTTCCGAATAGAATGACAGTCGATCTCAATGTGCTTCGTACGTTCATGGAAAACAGGATTAGCAGCAATCTGAATGGCACTGGTATTATCAACATGAAGAGGAGTGGGATCAGATTGGCAGAAACCAAGTTCAGCCAGAAATCCACGCAGCCAGACGATCTCAGAACAGGCAGCAGACATGGCACGGTATTCGGATTCAGTAGATGATTTGGAAACACGAGGTTGTTTCTTGCTCTTCCAAGAGATCAAAGAATCACCAAGAAACATGCAACACCCAGTAACAGACCGTCTAGTATCAGGACAGTCGGCCCAATTTGCATCACTTTTGGCAACAAGACGGAGAGAAGAACCGATTGGGAAGAACAACCCTCGGTGAGGTGAACCGTGAATATATCGGATGATACGACGAACATCAGCCAAATGTAGATAACGGGGAGTTTGCATGAATTGGCTAACCTGCTGAACAGCGAAGGAAAGATTAGGCCGAGTAATAGTTAAATAATTCAAATTGCCGACCAATTGGCGATATAGCGTAGGGTCGGGGAGGAGATCACCCTCCTCACGACGATACTTCGTGTTGACTTCTAAAGGAGCATCCACCTAAGAAGAGTCTTGAAGACCAGCTAAAGCAATCAAATCCTGAGTGTACTTATGTTGATTCAGAAAGATGCCAGAAGAATCCCAGTGAATTTCCAACCCCAAGAAGTAGGTAAGAGGACCAAGATCCTTCATAAAAAAGGAGGCCTGAAGATGATGTTGTAGACGAGTGATCAAGTTGGAATCCGTTCCCGTAATAATAATATCATCAACATAAACAAGAAGAAGAACAAGGCCAGCAGAGGACTTACGAAGAAACAGAGAGGGTCATACTGACTTTGTTCAAAGAAAAACTAAATCAAAGTAGATCGGAACTTATCAAACCACGCCCGAGGAGCTTGTTTCAACCCATATAAAGAACGCTTCAATTTGCATACATCAGAAGAGGAGGAGGAGGCCAAGCCAGGTGGCAGAATCATGTAAATATCCTCTTTGAGATTGCCATGAAGAAATGCGTTTTTAACATCCATTTGATGAAGGGGCCACTCTTGAGAGGCTGCAATAGAAATAACCAACCGTACCGTAGTCATCTTGGCAACAGGAGCAAATGTCTCCTCATAGTCCACCCCATATTCCTGTCTGTTATCAAGGGCAACCAACCGGGCCTTATAGCGATCTAGAGTACCATCAGAACGCAGCTTGAGTGAGTAAACCAATTTACACCCAATGGCTTTAATTTGGGCCAGACAGGGAACAACATCCCATGTGTGATTGTCCTGAAGAGCCTGAAGTTCTTCATCCATTGCCGCCCGCCAATATTCCTGCTTAACAGCCTCAGAGTAACATGAGGGAATTGAAATAGTAGATAAAGTAGCATGAAGAGATGTATGAGAGAGGCCATACCGATCAGGAGGGTGAGAGACTCTAGTAGAGTGCCAAAGAACACTGGCAGAACCTGGATCTGGTGGAGCAGTTGGGTCAGGTTCAGGTGCCGGGTCAGATCCATGAAGGGGCAACATTGAGCGTCAACGTTCATACACGAAGCCAGGTTTGAATTGTTCAGGAGGAGGAGACAAATCATCAAAATGAGGAAGAGCAGTGATCTTAGTCAAAGATACGCCATGAGTAGAAAATAAAGACTGATTTTCAAAGAAAATAACATGACGAGAAATACGAAATCTGTTAGAGCTTGGATCATAACAAACAACCTTTGTGTGAATTACTATATCCCATAAAGGCGCATTTTACAGATTGAGCAGAAAGTTTGTGTCTTTCATGTGATGGTAAATGAACAAAGCAAACACAACCAAAGGTATG
>JAOTRH010168453.1:0-12509 GCA_034768845.1 Heliamphora exappendiculata
TCCAGTGTGGGTGCTTGAGTTTGTATATGTTAAGAACGACAACGTAAGTGTGATTGCACATTGTAAGAGCCAGGATATGGGGTGTAAGTAGATGATTCACGCAAGAGGCATGCCGTCTAATGGATTTTTTTATGTAAAGAAACTCAATAACTTACACACATGAGGTGCAGCAGCACGGACATCGAAGAATTCTCGGATGACTTCTGACTTAGTAGGAAGTCTCATTGTGGAAGATGTTCGTTCAAAGTCACAAAAACGTCTAGTTGATGTGATCCACGAATTTAAATCAAAGTATGGATTTAACATAAGTTATCACCAAGTTTGGATGGGAGTTGAAAAGGCTAGAGGTAAAGTTTTTAGTGATTATTCATCATCATTTGACCAATTCCGTTGGTTTGTGGATGTTGAGAAATGAACTGAAGTAATAGTTCTTTCAGTTTCGACGAGAAAATAGGTGATTTGTTTCTTCAATGCAAATGCCTTTTGAGTGCAAATGAATTGGTTAAATGAAGAGCACCTATATAAAAATATAACAAAAAAAAACTTAACGAAATAAAAGTTTTCAAATGGAACTCATTCCAAAATATCCTACAAAATAAAGACTTCTCTATTGAGCTCCCAAATTTAAATCCAATTTCATTTTCACATCCCTTAAACAAACAAGCCCCATAGAGAGATGAATATCACCTCCCTCACAAGGCCCAATCCCCTTTCAAACTTGTAATATGTCCATCTCAAGAGCGACAAACAAATTTAAAATTATTTTCTCGTATATGGTCTTTCGCATTCTCTTAACTACGAGTTCTAATGAAAATTTATTAATTAAAATAGCAAAAACGCCTCCTCACACTCGTAGAGATATACCAATCACAAAAACAATGATAACACATTTGACAAATAAAAGCTGTAAATGATATTTTAATGGTGGCCCATATTAGGCGAGCTAAGCGATCGCCTAAGGCCCCTAAAATAAATAAAGTATTCAAGTTCATAAATTTGTTTATAATATATGTAATTATTATATATGAGCTTTAAAATAAATGATATTAACAAAATATATATTGACAAGCATTCATTGTTGACAACTTAATCTAATATTTTATTTATTTTGACAAGAATTGGTTAGAAATAATAATATTATAACCAAAAAGTCCTTGTATGAGAAATTTGACATTTTTTTATGGAGTCTGACTTAAGAGTTTGTTGGTGGAATTCACAACATTGTTGTTTTTGATGAATTTGTAATAAAAATATTGTGCTTAATATAATAAAGTGCCTTGAGAATTTTGAAATGGCATAACCTTGATAGTAGATTGGGGAAAAGTTCTCTTTCAGTTAAAATAAAATGGTATGCATAGGGTTGGGTTTGGTATCTCTCCAAAATGGCCTGGTATGGCATGAGAGCTAGAACTAGCTTGGGATGTCCCATAGATTCTAGGCAGAATTTGAATTATACTGAAAGTTGGCTCCTTTTGATATTTACTGTTTTTTTGTTTTTATTTTAAAATTTATTATAAATTGTAAATAAAATATGTTTAATAATTATTTTTGTTTTTGTTTTAAAATAAATAATTTTTAAAATTTATTAAATTTTTATAAACAGAATAAATATATTTTTACTTATTTTGTAGGCAAATTTTTGTTCTATATTTTTCCCTTCACTACATGTGACTATTACTTCTGGCCATCTCTTTCAGCAGCATCTATTGGTTACTACCTCCAACTATCTTCTTCGACCATTGTCTTTAATTATTGTCTTGCTGTTAAAAAAATTATCTTTTTTTAGAAATATCTACTCGTATGAATATTGAGAAAACATAATTAAAATATTATCAAATAACACTTAAAATTTTTAAAATTTATTAAATAAGTCCAAAAATTACATAAGTTTAAATAAGGCAAAAAAGTCAAAAAAATTAAAAATGAATAATTTCATTGCTGAGAAAATAAAAGTAAAAAATTGTCACTAATAATGTTGCAAAGTAAAAAAGTTGATATTAAAATCCTAACTAATCTAAGTAAAAATGGAAAAAAATAAAAAATAAAAAATTACTAATAACTATTTCAGAGATATTAAGAAAATACAAATAAAAATATAAAACTTTAATTAAAAATAAATAATAAAATAAAAATATTACAAAAATAAAATTAAAGAACGTTTCTAATCCTTCTAAATATTTCACCCAACCGTAAGACTAATTATTCTTGCACAAAGGACAATAAATTCGAACACACAAATTTAGTAAATACATATAACACAAAAATATATTTTAGACTATTAGTCCAATCTAGGCTTTTATGCTTTTTAATTAAAAAGTTCTTAAAAATTAATTTTAAAAATTACTTTTAGCTTGCAAGCGAATATCAAAATAAAAACTGTAAAGTTTAACTAGTCAGGTTTTAAGTTTGCTTTCCAATGATCATTGGTTCAAATCTTCATAGGAAATCACCGAAAATTTGTCTATCTGTATGTTAATTTTAGAATTTTAAAATTAATCAAGATGCGCATAAATTAATTTTGACACCAAAATATCAAAAAATAAAAAATAAAAAAAAAACTGTAATAAACACTGGGGTAACACCAAATTATCAAAAAAAAAAAAAACAAAAACTGTAATAAACACTGGGGTACAGAACTTTAAATGTGATGGCGACGGCTGGGCTTCCATATTCAAACCAATAAATATGGCAATTTATTGTCCTTGATTAAAAAAGTCGTCACCTGCGCAGTTGTATCTGCCCACTTCGTGAATGCAGCTAGGCGCAGAGTAATTGAATCCTACCCCCATTTATTAGATTTCCCCAACTTAAGAGGCCATTTAAAACAAAGAGGAGTTTCCTCGTTAAATAGAAAAAAAAAAGTAAAAAACTATGAAGAGTTGATTAGAAATATTATTTTATTTTATTTTATTAAATTAATATTATAAATGATGTGGCATAATTATAGTAATAAAATTTAAATATAATTTATGTGGGAGCTATTACATCAATAATTGTAATTGTTTAAAAAAATTTATAATTTATAATTAAAATTAAGAGTAAAAGTAGTAATTTTGCCAAACACTTTAAATTTTTAGAGTTTTACATTCGACTTGCACAAAGGGCAAAATATTCGAATTTAATCGAGATGCGTGATTCATGAGTAATTGTTTTTGTTTATAATGTATTCATGATTTTTGTATTGTATAATAGTTTAAATCATTTAAAATTGTTCATAATAATAAATAAATATTTTTCAATGTTGTTTTTTATTTTTCAACAACTAATCAAGATGCTTGCATAATTTGTGAGTAATTGTGTTTATCTAGAATGCATTCAAAATATCTTGTAGCACAAAGCAGTTTTACTCAATTAATATCTTTTCATAATAAAAAGTAATAATAAATAAATATTTGTTGATGTTGCTTTTCAGCAACTAGTTGTCTATTTTGGATCTCATTTTCTATGGATGTAAGATGGTATTTGTTAAAAATTAATTTTTGATTTTTAGTTTATAGTTTGGGGAAAGTTAATTTTTTTTAACTATACTTAAATCATTTTGCTTGAAATTTTTGATTCTGAATTAATAAAAAAAATTCTACTAATTAAAATTATAAATTTATAATTATAACTAATACTTGGAGTCATAATGGATCACATCTTTGGGCTATTTAAAAAGCTAACTTTCTTTAAAAAAAGCCATCTTTTAAATTATAACATTTATTTTTTAAAATTATCAACTAATTTTTTTTTATTTCTTTTTTTTTAAAAAAAGAAAAGCTTATATAAATTCTAAACACATTAACATTTTTTTAAATAAAATAACTATAATATCCCTAATTAAATCTACTTGTTTATATGTATCCAAACTGCTTTAGTATATTTTTTTAATTTTATTTTTAATTGACATGACTTCTTACCATTTTATGCTTTTTTTTATTTTATTTTATTTTATTTTTATAACAATGGTGTTTGACACTTGTTCTTTGTCTAATCTCTTGAAAATATACAATTTTCTCCTAATAATACTAGTCATTTTATTGACATGATGTTTCTAACATATAACAAGATTTTGTCCAATTTATTATCATTGGGCCAATAGCAAATTGTTTATAAAAGTTTTGTTTTGATTTTATAATCATTAGTTAATCGAATAGTACCCTATAAGCACTTATTCATTTGAAGCAACTAATTTTGATAGGTGACTACCAAAATTAAAGTCATTAAAAAAGTATTAAGGTGACATTTGGGAAAGAAGCTTTAAGTTGGCTTATTGCTCAAAAATTGAATTATTATCTTTTTACTGTATGCTGACTTAAAGCCACTTTTTAATTCGTGAACTTTTATTTATTTTGCTAAAAAATAAAAATAAAAAAAATTTACTTAAACGAAGTTACCTAAGAAAAGAGAAAAGCTAATTAAACAAGATTTTTTTTTATAACTCAGGGTGTCCTAGTTAATTTATGCGTACCTCGAGTAATTCTTAAGGGACTAATCCATAGAAGTTATCGCAACTTTTTTTGACCTTTTCTTTTTTTTGGGTGAAGAAACTAATTCTTGTGACTTTTTGCCTTTTCTTTTCAATAAAAGGGAGAATTTTGTGACAATTAATTAACAATAGCAACTTTCTTTGAAGGGGACCAAAAGAGCCTCTTTTTGCAAGTTCAACAAACATATCCTATTACAAGCACAGGACCATATATAGCCATAACTACTAAAAGCACTCCTCAAGGTCAACTAAAATAATAGACGATTTAGTAGAATTGCAAAATTCGAGAGTCTCGTTAGCAAGACCATATATAGCCATAAGAAACATGGCTATTACAAGCACACTTAGAACCGTATATAACCATAACAACTGTAGGCACTATTTAAGGTCAACTAAAATAATAGACGAAACCAAAAGAGCTTTTTCCTGCAAGTTCAACAAATGTCATATTACATGCACACTAAAGACCGTATATAACCATAACTACTGTAGGCACTACTCAAGATCAACTAAAACAGTGAACAATTTAGCAGAATTGTGAAATTCGAGAGATTCGTTGGCACTACTCAAGACTAACTAAAACAATGGACGGGTCAGGAGAGTTACAAAATTCAAGGGCCATATTGGCAGGATCGTTTATAACCATAATTACTGTCTACACTACTCAAGGCCAACTAAAACAGTTGACGAATCAACAGAGTTGCGAAATTCGAAGGCCCTATTAACATGACCGTATATAACCATAATTACTGTCTACTCTACTCAAGACCAACTAAAAACAGTGAGCGGGCCAATAGAGTTATGAAATTCGAACACCCCGTTAGCACAACTCTATCACACTACTCAAGACCAACTAAAAATCGTGGACGGGCCAACAGAGTTACGAAATTCGAAGACTCCGTTAGCACGACTCTATCCCATAATTTATTTGCAACAGTGACTCACACTGAATTTGTGACTTTTAAAACTAAAGCAAATGTACAGTTGACAAAAGCAATAAACAAAAATCCAACCGTATAGTTGTCACCTCTCCCATAAATGCAACAAAATCAATAAACAAAAAGCGAACCGTATTCACGAACTAAACCCTAACAGGCTAACATTATATAAAGTCTAGCCATATGAACAGGGTTGAAAAGCAAATCAATGCCTTCTTTGAGTTTTTTTTTTTTAAATTTACTTCTATCTCAAAATTTTAGATAATTTTTAAAATTTTATCTTCCCTAAATTATACGTTTTTTCCCTTTTATTTTTGTAAGCTTCTCATTACTTTGTATATTCAATTGCCATCAATTTTTTATTTAAAATTATTGGATCATATGTGATGGTAATGAAAAAACTCATATATTTTTTTGAGTCTACGACTTTTAGCCTCTGACTGGTTTAGCTTTTTTGAATTTATTTTGCTTAAAAGCCTTTTTATTTTGCCTCTCACTATAATTAATTAATTTTTTTTACATATTTTTATATTTATTTTTTTACAAAAAAAATTAAAAAGCCAAAAAATTTTTTTTTAAAAAAACTAACCCAAATACAAACTTACCATTTTCTTTTAATTTTCTACTTAAATTCCAGTTTCACCCTCTTAACCAAAACAAATCCAAACACTTTCTCCAACAACAAATTTCTATTGTATTGTAAAATTTTCGCTTCTATCTATTTTGAATTATGAAAGGTCATCGTGTTAATTGTAAATTAAAATTACATATTATAAAATATATATATATATATATATTTATTTATTAAATAATATTTCTATTTAGTTATTTTTTCAAATTATCAAATAGAAATTAATTATATAGATAATTATTATGGTTATACTAATCACCGCTCTAATAAGCGGTGATTAATAGATTAATAAAAATAATTTTTTTAATATTAATATATTTTAAAAAATAGAATATATTATTATTTTTATATTTATTAATATATTTTACATAGATAATTAATCGATGATAATTAGTATTTTTTAATTATTATAATTGTACGGCCAAATAAGAATTCTAACTTTGTGTAAAAAAATAAGCAGCAGTCAATTTAAGAAATTGTCAACGAGAGATATGATGGGGATTGTCGGCGATGCCTTGTAATTTTAGAAGTCGTTTACAAGTGAAGTGACCCCTTATAATAAGATAAAGATTACCTAGCGGTGGTGACGTGATATTTAAGAGACTAAGGATATTTATATTGTGATATTTTATTTTATATTAATTAAAAATAAAAATTTAATTTAATATATAAAAAAATTTATGAGTTATCATATTAATTCTTTAAGTTTAAGCATTTAAAATTACGTTATTAGTTTATTTATTTAAATTATTGAATTAATAATTTATTTAATTTATTACATATATATATATATATATAGAGAGAGAGAGAGAGAGAGAGAGAGAGTTTGGCAACTTAATTTTAGTCAAATATTTTTTTAAAAATTATTTTAAGTTAAATAAATAAAATTTTAATTTGTCAAAATTTTAATACAGTGAGGGTATAACTTCTAACATAAGAAAAATTTTTTTTTCAGTCAAACACAAGGAAAAATACTTTTATAATTAATAAATATAAAATTCAAACAATTATTAGTATCTAAAAATTAGATATTTATATTAACTTAAAATATATATTTTAGAATTAATTATAAAAAATTTATTTATGAGTTTGAAAAAAAGAGACGACTAAGAGAAGAGAGAAAATATAGTTGTTAATGAGAAATCATCAATTTTTTTCTTTATATATATTTAATGGTATACTAAAATTTTATGGGGTTACAAAAAATAACAGAAGAAAAAATATAAAACATAAGCATATTATAGATATTTTTATATTTTTAGTGTTGATACAAATTAAATAATTGAAGATAAATATTAAACTATTAAAACACTAGAGGTACTTTTACATTTTTAATAGTATTTTTATAAGCCTACTAAAAGTAATCTTATATTTTTAGCATGAGCACAGTTACAATAATAAGATAAAAATATAAAAATACGAGGTAGAAATAATTTTACAGTTTTAGTGGGGCTACGAATTTTAATTGATGCTATATTATCTTCGTTTTTAAATAAAATATAACAAAAAAATAAGAATAATAGTGGAATTTCAAAACTTTTGGTGGGGATCTTGCCCCCACTGTCAATTAGCTTCCTTTGTCCCGAAGTTTTCTTTTAAGTTAAAAGATTCAAAAAAAAAAATTTAAGTCAAAAAAGAAATTATTATAATTTTTTTACACAATTTTCTATGCAATATAAATTTTATTTGACAGATTTTAATGAATAGATCTTAAATGTATAATTTTATAAAAAATAGATATGTATAATAAAAGTTGTGATATTTTTTTAAAAAAAATATAAAAGTATTTTAGGTTAATAAGCAAAAACGTACAAAATTAAGATTAAAAAACGAGACTTAAAGTTTAATTTGGTTTTAAATAAAAAGGCAATAAGCTCGGTTTAAAGTCGGTTGTCAAACGAGACCATAATAAGACGTCAATATTTTTTAAAACGAAAATGATATTTACACCGATAATCAATCACCGATCTAACCATAGATAGACATAAGAGTTAAAACTTCTCTTGATAAGAGTCTTAAATTCGGTGATTCGTTGTTTATATCTATAGCATGATTGTTTTTAAAAAAAATTTTCTTATAGCATATTTTGAAATAATTGATTGAGATTAATTCAACTGTAAATTCTATTGTTATAAGCTCATTCTTTCCAAAATGTGATTTTTTTTTCTTTTAACACAATTTGAAAATAGAAACTTAGATTAAATCAAACTTAGATCTTACGATTAAAAACTTATGTTTTGAAAATATTTTGGAATGGTAAGGATTTACTAAATATAAAAAATCTGAAGTTAGAGATTAATTTTATCATTTTTTATAATATCCTACAAAATCGATTCCATAATTGTTTTTAGTTAACTGGTTATTCAAATTATAAGTTTTTTAGAGTATTTTAATCTACAGTATAGATTCGTTTTTAGCCAACCAATGATAATAAATATGAATATGACACTCTAAATATGGAATGTGCACCGGAGTTCATATCACTCTCATTTTTGTGTGAACATAGTTTTTAAATTTTTGAAAATATTTTTTAAATTTTTTTAAGAATAAGCCTTTTTAGGAGAAAATTCAAAAATAATTTTTAAAAACAATTCGCTAAATAGTTTTTAGTATTTTATAAAAAATAACAAAACCAAACTAAACTTTTGTATCAATCAATTAAGATCGACTACATGATTTTTTTACACTATTACTTCGGTGCTAAGATTCATATCTTCAGTTAATTTTAATAAATTTATATTTTTTTTAATACAATATATCATGCCAATTTAGATGAATCACCATTCGTAGTATTTTCATCACTGAAGGAGGTCAGCTCAAAAACGAAATGCTACCCTACGGCTCAGAAACCAGACCAATAGAGTGCATTGGGATAGTTGAGGAACCCACCGGAGGACCAAAGGTCAGGTTGGCCCGACCTCGTAAGTTCAACCGAATACACGTTAAAAGTCTCAATCAAGACAATGATACATTAAATGAGATGGGATAACCGAGCTCAGAACGTCGATAACGGCACCATTTCCATACATCTCTGTATCGAATGACAACTAACACAATATAAATCAGCAAAGTAGCGTGCCAGAGTTATAGAAGACGCCGCGAATCGTCTCCAAAAAGAGAAAAAAAGAGTTTTCTACCTGGGAAATTCCTCATTTCTTGCCAAATTTTGGATTAGCGATTTTCGCCCGAACCAAAACACGAAAAATCATACTTTTCCTGCCAAATACAACACAACACTAAAAATGCCAAACCAAAATACAAGGAACATAGTCATAGACACAATATCTTTCACAAAAATTCTGTTGAATTCTTTTTAAAACTTTTACTATTCAACCAATCATTTACTGATTTAAGCATCGAAGTGACTTTCTGGCAAAGCCATCGGTCAATTACACTTCTATTCCTTTGTGCAAGAGCAATTAAGATTGCAAGCCCGAGGAAATGTGCCTAATTTTTTTCTTTTTCTCTACAACTAATCTTAATCCTACATAATTATCCCGCACAATTACCATTCTACTTATTTTTTATTTTTTTTATAAGTAAGTACGTGAATGAAAACCGATGCCAAACAAAACTTGTAGCTAAAAATTGAAAAATGTAAACGACAAAGAAATTTATTGAAAGTAAACAAGAAGAAACTAACAAATCGATTAAACTATTATAGAAGAATGGTTGAAAAGCAATGTGAGGAGGAGACAGATAGCAGACATTAATAGCGATGAATTCTTTTCAATATTTTCTATCCTCATAACTTGTCAAGACTTTCGTTTTACGTGTTTGAGGTAGGTGCATAATTGAATATTGATAATTATATAAATTGTTTATTAAATTTTGAAGAAAAAACATTTATAAAAAAGTAAATTTAATTGAATATCAATAACATAGACATTATCGAAATTTTCTATCCTCATAGCTTGTCAAAACTTTTGTTTTGAATATCCATAATTACATAAATAAATTATCTTTTATTTTAAAATGGGTTTCAAAAACCACTTACGCTCATTTGGAAAATAAAGAGAGAAAATAAGAAATAAAATAAAAGATTACTTAAGTAATAAAAGAAAAGAAAAGTTGAGAAATAGTCATGTGTTTTTTTCATATTATTTGAATAAATAGAAGAAAAAATAGTGTTATTTCTCTGCTACCATGTGTGGTTAGTTTCAATAAAATAAAATTAAAGAAAGTGCCTTGCATATATTACTAAACTAACCCGATTTTAAATTAAAAATACGAAATATATTTATTTTTGGAGAGTTACTATTGGCATTACAAAATAAAAACATTTAAGTATTACCTTTTCTATTCAAATCTCACAAATTTTAGAGATATTCAAAAGACAATTTTAAGTGATAATAAAATTTCTCAATTTTTTTATATTTCTATCTTCTTTAATTATCCAAACAAGTGAATAGAGTAATAGCACAATTATTATTATTTTTTTCTAAATCATCTAATCCAAATAAGGTGTTAAGATGTTATTTGTGAGTCTGGGTGGCTCACAATGATAATTTAAACTGTTTTCGTAAGTTCTGCAAAAAAAAAGTTATTCATACTAATATTCAGCGTGATTTAACATAGATAAATATATCAAGAAATTATATTTTATTTTATGCAATTGGCTCTTTAAATTATTTATGCACCCATCCTTCATTATGTGATATATTCAATTATTTTTTTTGTCTGAATAATGTTTTTTACAAAGATTATTAAATTAATTATTTAAATATGATTATGAAATTATTGGTTTGTACCTACCTTTGAAGGTTTTAACCGCTAAACAAAGGTGGTAGAGAAATTAATATCTAACTGAATTTCCGTACGTTTTACACGTAAGCTAATTACCGAGGCCAACAATAATTCCTATTTAGAGCATTTCTAACCGACATTTTAAAAAGAAGGCTTGTTGGCTATTTTAGTTAGTTTGCCTTTCGATTAATTTTTTATATTTTAGTAAATTTTATTAGTATCAGTTTAAATGAGTATATTTTTTAGATTTTTTTTATTATAAAAAAATAAAAAATTTTTTATCAAAATAAAAAAAAATCATATAAAACAAAAAAAGTCAACTTATTAGTTTTTATTAATTTTTCATTTTTAGTAAAATTTTTTAAAAATTTAGTTTTAATGAAATATTTTTTAAAATTCTCTCATTACAAAGAATTAAAAAAATAAAAAATTTAAACTAAAATATAAAAAAAATTCAAAAAAAACAATAAAAAGCTCTGCAAAAAAGCTATTAGGCTTTTTCAGCCTAAACATAGGCTTAATTTTTAATTTATTTGGAGTTTTATCCTTATTTTGTTGAAAATATATATATTTTAATTATTCTTTTGTCGGATAGCCAAATATAGATAGCCTCCATGGCTTTCCAAATGGAATGAGCTTATCTTTAGTTCATTAAAAAATAAAATTGATCCAATATATTAAGCACCTTAATAAGGCGGTTTCTGGGAGCAAGCGGGCAAATTCGCGACCTAGTACCCTTGATTTTCTTTGTTAAAATTTAGAGTTCTATTTAAATTTAAATTCAGTATAAATATATTTATATTTTTATAAATCGATAATATTCAATGGATCACAACACGTAACTATTATTATTTATATGTTTTGATCTTAAATTCAAGTCCTTCTACTTAGTTTTAGTTTATTTTTTTAAAGTTATAATAATTTAAATATTATTTTAAGCCATCGAAAATTTTATACAATTTTAAATTAATTCAAATATTTAGAATGCTAAATAATACGAATATAATATAAAAACAAAAATTACGAACAAAATATATTTAAGTTATAACTTTCTAATCTAAAAATATTAGTTATAATTTTATCAATTGTAGTCAAACACAAAATAATGAATATAAAATTATTTCTACTGTTAAAAGTCTTATAATATGTAAGTTAATTAAAAGCTCGATGTATAAGTAGTAATATGTAGTATTCAAATTTTTTTTTGCAAATTTTAATTTATGTTAAAATATGACTATAAACATATTTTATTTTGTTAAATTTTTATATTTAATATTTAGATTTATCTTAATATATTATGGCCACATATCGAAAACTCGCTTTAGGCCTCGAAATCCTATTAACACTGGCCCGCACCTGAACAAAATATATATGTACTTAAAAAAATTAACTACGAAGTCTAGATACCATTCATTCTTTTTAATAAAAATATAATTTATTAAAACGTTTAATAATACACTATTTATGTATTTTTTGCACAAATAATTTACGCACCAAAAATTATAAAATAAATGGCTCAAATCATTAAATTGGAGAGATTGGGTCCCTACATGATCAAGAGAAAAGCCCCCCTTTTCTAAATTATACCAATGGCAATATATAGAAAATTATTTGAAATTTGAATAAATAATTAATTAATTGAATATCAAAAATTGCTAAAATAGAGAGTCACATTGAAATATATATATATATATATATATATATATATAAGTAAATTTTTTTTTAT
>JAOTRH010168464.1:0-12508 GCA_034768845.1 Heliamphora exappendiculata
GCATTCATACATCACAAATATAAATATGAAACCATAAATGTAAAATCATCTCAAATGTTTCTTATTAATATGCCAGGGATCCAAAATAAAATACATAAAAAGCATGATTTTTCAGTATACATTCCCAACAAAGATAGCTTTTCTTAACAGAAGTCTTAATGAGTGTATCTATATGACACAACTAGACGAATTCATTGCAAAGGGCCAAGAACACATTGTATAAGCTTAAGAGATATATTTATGGACTTAAGCAGGCATCGAGGTCTTGGAACACTCGATTTAATCAAGCCATTAAGTCTTATAATTTTGATCAGAGTTCGGATGAGTCCTGTGTGTATAAGAAGCGTGACGAAAACGTGGTGATCTTTCTAGTACTTTATGTAGATGATATCTTACTTATCGAAAACAATGTGGGGAAATTATTTACGGTTAAAGTATGGTTATCTGGACAGCTCGATTTTAAGGACATGGGAGAAGCCAGTCACATTATTGAGATCAAGCTCGTGTGAGATCGAAAACAAAGGATGTTAGGCTTATCATAGGCAAAGTATATCGATGATATCCTTGCTCATTTTAGCATACAGGATTCTAATAAAGAATTTCTCTCTTTCAGACATGGAATCACTCTATCTAAGGATTAATATCCTAAGACACCTGATGAGATAGAGAAGATGAAGGTGATTCCTCATGCTTCGGTAGTAAGAAGCCTCATGTATTCTATGCTTTGCACTAGACTCAGCATCTGCTTTGCCGTTGGCATGGTTAGCAGATATCAGTCTAACCTAGGGCAGAAGCATTGGGCTGCGGTAAAAAAAATATAATCAAGTACCTGAAAATGATTCAGGATTATATGTTGGTTTACCAAGCAGACGATTTAGTACCTTTGGGGCACACAAACTCAAATTTCTAGTTAGATATAGAGCTTACAACATGAGACAACCTTGCAGATCCTTTACAAATAACTTAGCCACTAAGACTTTTGATAGTCATGTAGAGGGCATAGGAGTCAGATGTATGGCAGCATGATTTTGAGTATAAGTGGGAGATTGTTACGGTTGGTATATTGAAAACTATGTTTTTACTATTTAATTTTATTTTAATAAAATTAATTTTTTATTTTATGAAAATCTTTATGAGTAATTTATGTGTATCATTTTTTTAATGTTATGTATGGATGTCCGATATTCTGTATAATATTTAATCTGATGTATAGAGTACACCTTACACACAGAACATCAGATTTTAGGTTATTGGATAATATAAGTTTTATATTCACAGTTTAGTTGAAAATAGACATACCATCGGTATGACTGTAGTACAGAGTTTTAATAGCATCGTCTATTGTTCTGACTCTTTATGCTAGTACACTTTGTTTCTATTGAACGGGACATTTTGCGTAATTAATTTTATACTTACTATATAAATTAATTCATACCCCAAGAGTATTATGAATAGTGCTTATCCTCTTAATTCTGAAATAATTATTGATTTGTATATATTTAATATTTGTTGTTTTGATTTGTTAGATGGTGTGATCTTATATGGGTTTACATTTTCGGTGAGTTGGATAGTGGTATTATTTATATGGCGAATATTAATTATTGAAGGAATCTACGTCCCAAAAGATCGAGATTGACGATATCCCCTTAAGGAAGCTTATAAGTTTTGACTATGCCAAACGCTGCAAGTTGATTTGATTATCCGGCGGTCAAATAAGTTAAGCGGAAGGACTTAAGGATTATCAAGATGCCGATTAAATTAAATTATCAGTAATTAAATTTAATTAGCGAGTATCAAGAATCTTAATAGGGGGAGAAATGATAAGCATCTAATAACATGAGCTTAATGCAAGATGGTCTTGAGATTATAGGTTAGAGTGCAATTATAGTTCTTTAGTGGTGTGAACTGTAATTTAGTATTTTATGGAAATTATAGAAACTGCTATTGATTTTTCATAATTGCAGATACCGCCATGAGGTTTGCTTAATTGCGAAAACCGCTGATAGGTGTCTGTGTTCCACTGGAAGTCTTACTCATAATTATTCCTCAGGTCCCTATTGTAGCCCTATAAATATGCGGATATACTGAACCAGTTTCATAACTTTTCTTCTAAGACTAAAGCTGTCCTGATTTTTTCGATACGAGTTCTCGAATGATTATAACCCACACTATATCTTGGAATCACATAAGAGAATACAATAGAAGATCTGACAGGAACTTCAACTTGGATTCAAATCGTAGTTAAAGATTCAACTGGTAAAAAGGTATTCTTCTAAATTAACTCTGGATCCACTGGTTTTATTTTGATCATTCGTCATCAAAAGTTTTATCTGAAGCCCGTTTTGGTGTTTTCCCGTCCTGTTAATTTTTTTTCGTTAATCATTTGCAAAAACAAAGATCTTGACAGTCTTGCCTCTAACAGCTCGATCACGCATGTGTGGACGATTAATGCTAGCTGCCAGTTCCCTAAAACTGAGTTAATCCTGGTACCTCGTCGTTTGCAATCCATTAGCTTGTCGGTTGTTTGGTCTTCTATGAGCCATTCCAAAATAAAGAAAAGAAGAAGAGTGTTATGATTATGAGGATTGTTCTAGTTCTTGACTATTTCGTATTTTTTGGGATTTTATAGAGTTAAGTTGAGGTTTGTAGAACTACTTATAGAGATTTCAACAACAAATATTTGCATTTCATTCCAACTCATAGCCAGTACAAGTTTGTCAAAGAGTTCACATAGCACACATACAATCTTCGTGCTAAAGGGAAAAGTATAATACCTAGCTTAATAAAATCTAAACAAACAAATGTGGGTAGAAGTGGCGGACGATAGCTTCACACTCCCAAGTCGCTTTGGTTATGTTGTAACAACGCCACTGTACTTCCACGTGCTAGGCGTTGGTTGGTCCAATCTGCATTATATTGGTTATAACTGTTGGAATCTCTCGGTATGTCTCCTAGTCATCAAAATCAATAGCCGGGTCATGTGGGTCGATAATTCCCTTCTCATCTTTTGGTCTTTGGGGCTGCATCCATTTTATAGTTAGCATATCTCCAAGTCACGCCTTGAATCCAGAAGGAAAGTCTAGGCAATAAATTCTTTGGCTACTGTCACGCCTCAAAATCCAAGGTCACGTGAAAATTTACTAAACACCAATTATATGAAAATATAGGTTTTCATACATTTAAATCCGCCTGTTAAAACCAATGGAAAACCCAACAAAAGATATCTCTCATAAATAAAAGACACACAGTTCCAACATGCGTACAGTATATCGCCTTACGTCGTACAAAACCTGCCTTCAGGAACAGGCATACCAAAAAGGAAAACTATAACAGTCTTCTGCCACCACGGGCACCACCAGAGCTACTCATGATCATCATCCACATCATCACCAGAAAAAGGTTTTGTATAAAAAATCCCTCCCGTGAGTCGAAGCCCAATAGAAACAGATAGTAAAGTTGTAAAGTAAGAAATATGCAATCATAAATAGTGGGAGCGTACTCAACCACAAACCCAAAAGGTTTTACGTCATAGAACCCCCAAGTTTCCCACAAACCTCCAAAATAGTTTTTCCTTCACAACCAAGCATTTATACGATGCGAAACACATTTTACAGTTGAAGGAGAAATAGTAACCAAAAACATTGTTCCCTCACGAAATGCACCATCGTGGAAAAAGAAGAATAAAATCCTATGTACCGACTCCATCATAAGGGGATAGAGGTAACAACTATAGACTCCTGCCCATTACCTAGTTCCAACATCACTCAAGACCTGCTAAGTAATGACAAGTTCTATACAAAGCACCACGACGTAAAAGTTAACTTTACGGGCGACAACCCGAGGATAAAGAGCACCCAAACCGACCTTCTTTACGGGAACTACCCCGAAGGATAACAAAGGTACCTACACTACGCATGCTTTCAGACTTTCACCGAGGGCAACTCGTGCCAAATACCCGTCATCCCGGTACATCTAGATAATCTTCTAAAAATCGAACTGTAGCATCAACTACAAAATCTTTTCGCAAATATACATTATACATATATATAGATCCATCCATCAACATGAAGATCAACAAAACATTTTCAAAATGTTTTTTTTCTATTTTCAACAAAACGTTTCAAAAACTGAGACTCAACCCTAAAGGCGAGCTCCAAACCTCCAAAACATAAAATGTTGAGATTTTAATCCAAAACCATCGTTTTCCAACAAAAATCACTGTTTTCAAAACAACATTTGAAACCCATACGTCCACATGTCATAAGCTGCACTAAACCAAGAAAAGCGAAAAACATATTTTTTACTCAAAAAACCAAGATTTAAACATATATATGACATTTGATGCGTTTTGTATCGATGAAAAAGCATAGAATTACATATAACACCCTAATACAGCAGTAGGGTCTAGAATCCTACCTCGGCGAGTCGAAACTCAAAGCCTCAAAATTTGAACCATGTCAAAATAGGAATCTGATCGGCCAAACACGAAGCTAGCAACGTGAATAGCAGGGACCCACAAGATGATCGCCAAAAACTAGGTTCGAGCAGGTCAAATATGTAGAGAGAAGGCAGAGAGAAAGGAAGAAACAAGCTTTTTCCAAACAGTCCAGGGGCTGGAATACTTATAAGCTCAACATAAAGGCAGTTCGATCGACTGAAGAGGCCACTTCAGTCGACTGAAGCACCTCGAAAAAAGCACCACCGCCGAGTTCAGTCGATCGAACTCAAGAAAAACAGTTCAGTCGATCGAACATAGCAGCCCAGTCGACCGAACCCCTGTGTCTCAACCTACTATTTTGGTCTCGGTATTTCTGTTCTAAGGCCAACCAAACAAGCCTAAACAAGGTCTAAAAAAGTGTAAAGCACATCTATACATGCTGTTCTATAATGCCAAAGCATAAACCATGCATCGATGATATACATAACACGAAGGAAACACGTCATCATTTATATATATCAAAATAATGCAACACAGGGTCTCACAACTCTCCCCCCTTGAAGAATTTTGCCCCCAAAATTCTCTACAAGGTCACGAGGTAAACCGGTATGGGTATCTAGCACGCATCCCAGACTCAAGCTCCTAAGTCACTTCCTCAACCCCATGATGAAGCCACTAAACTTTGACATACGCAGTCGTTTTCCCCCGCAACACTTGCTCTTTTGTATCCATAATTCTCACTGGACGTTCCTCATACATGACAACCTCATTAACTCGCAGCTCAGTCCAATCTAACACATGTGAAGGATCAAGCTCGTACCTTCGAAGCATCGAAACGTGGAAGACATTGTGCACAAATGCTAACTGAGGCGGCAAGGCCAGACGGCATGCTACCACCCCAATCCTTTCTAGGATCTCAAAGGGTCTAATAAAACAATGTGATAGCTTCCCGCGACGACCAAATCTCATCAACCCTCTACGTTGCAAGATCTTCAAAAACACATGATCTCCCATTGCAAACTCCAAAGGTCTCCTACTCTGATCTGCATAACTCTTCTGGCGGCTCTGAGCCGTCACTAGACGCTGACGAATCTCGGCGATCTGCTCCGTCGTCTCCCATACTAAGTCGGGTCCCAAAACACTGGTCTCACCCACCTCTGTCCAACAAATAGGTGACCTATACGGTCTACCATATAGAGCCTTATACGGTGCCATTCCAATACTGGACTGGTAACTATTGTTGTATGCAAACTCTGCCAACGATAGATGATCCTCCTAAGAACCCTGAAAATTAAGCACACAAGCTCTCAACATGTCCTCCAAAATCTGGATGGTCCTCTTAGATTGACCGTCAATCTGTGGCTTAAAAGCGGTGCTAAAAGTCAAGCTCTTCCCCAAAGCCACCTGAAGACTCTGCCAAAAGTGCAATGTAAAGCGCGGGTTTCGATCTGAAACAATAGTCACATGTACTCCATGTAATCGGACTATCTCTCGGATGTACAACTGCTCAATCTGTCCACTGGATCTCTCACTCGAATAGGGAGAAAGTGTGCAGACTTCATCAAATTATCAACCACAACCCAAACAGCATCATGTCCCGCCGGCGATCGAGGAAGTCCTGATACGAAATCCATCGTGATATTCTCCCACTTCCACTCAGATATAGGGAACGGCTGCAATAATCCTACTGGTCTCTGGTGTTTCACCTTTACTTCCTGATAAGTAAGGCATCGAGAAACAAATCAAATCACATCTCTCTTCATTTCCATCCACTAGAACTGACGACGCAAGTCATGATACATCTTCATGCCTCCCGGATGTACTACAAGACATGAGTGATGAAACTCATGTAGCATCTCAGCACGGCACGACTCCGGTACAAATAGTCACCCTATCAGCCTCAAACTCTGATCTGAACCCACCATCCATCCTGATGTGTCCTTCCCACTAGTAATGCGGTCCCGTATCATCTGAGCCTCCTGATCGGTCCTCTGAGCCTCTAACACATGTGCAACCAATGCGGGTTGTGAAGGTACTGAATATAAGGTCGCACCTCCTCTTGCCTCCCCAAGACACCAATCAAACTCCCCAACGTCTCCAAGCATGCCCCACTCTCGTATAGCAACAGAAGCTAACGAGCTATAAGATCTCCTACTAAGCGCATCAGCTACGACATTTGCGTCAGCTAGAAATCAAAGTCGTAGTCCTCCAACAACTCCATCCATCTTCGTTAGCGAAGATTCAAGTCCTTCTGGGAAAATAAGTACTTTAGACTCTTGTGATAAGAGATGACCTCGAAACGCTCACCGTATAGATAATGCCACCATATCTTCAAGGCGAAGACCACGGCTGCCAACTCCAGATCATGCGTCGGGTAGTTCCCCTCGTGTGTCTTCAACTATTGGGATCCATAAGCCACAACCTTGCCTTCCTGCATCAAAACGCAACCCAAACCCTCATGTGATGCGTCGCAGTACACGTTGTAACCCAAATCTCGCTCGAGAATAATCAACACTGGTGCACTGGTCAATCTACTCTTCATCTCCTGGAAAGCTGACTCACAGGACTCGCTCCACACAAACACGACTCCTTTTCGCGTCAAACGCGTCATCGACGCTGCAAGCCTAGAGAAGTCCTTCACAAACCGTCGATAATAACCCGCTAGACCCAAAAAACTGCGGATCTCAAAAACGTTCTTCGGTCGCTACCAATCCTTCACTACATCAATCTTCGTTGAGTCCACTAATACCCCATCCTTTGACACCACGTGCCCAAGGAATCTCACCTCCGTCATCCAGTACTCACACTTCTCGAACTTCGCATACAAGCGCTATTCTCTCAGAAGCTATAGGACAACATGCAGATGCCCCTCATGCATCTCTCTCGTGGGTGAATAGACAAGAATGCCATCCACGAACATGACCACAAAACTATCCAAATAAGGGTGGAAGATAAGGTTCATCAAACCCATGAATGTAGCTGGAGCGTTCGTCATACCGAACGACATAACCAGAAACTCGTAGTGACCATAGCGAGTCTGAAAGGCGGTCTTCACTATGTCCTCGTCCCTAATCCTCAGCTGATGATATCCTGACCTCAAGTCAATCTTCGAAAAGCAGCGGGACCCCCTCAACTAATCAAACAAGTCGTCAATCCTCGGCAAAAGATACTTATTCTTTACTGTCGCCTGGTTCAGCTTCCTGTAGTCTATACACAGTCTCAACGACCCATCCTTCTTCTACGCGAAAAGAGCTGGAGCTCCCCACGGTGACGTACTCGGCTGCACAAACCCCTTGTCTAGCAACTCATGTAACTGCACCTTCAGTTCTCTCAACTCAGCCGGTGCAAAGTGATATGATGGCATAGAGATAGGAGCTGCTCCTGGAACAAGATCAATAGAGAACTCCACATCTCGGCTCGGCGATAACTCAAATAAATCATCAAGAAAGACATCCGGATAAGCGCACACTACATGGGGTAGCAGTCCTCGAACCCCAATTGGCTCATCCAACCTGAGCGCAGAAAAGAGAAAACCCAAGTCCCCTCGAACCTGAAAAGCATCGAGCATAGACACCAAGCCCTCATCTCAATCACCCATAAAGTAAAAGCAATCACCCTCCGACGTACAGATCGACACTCTTCGTCGCTCACAATCTATAAAGACACGATAAGTAGTCAGCCAGTTCATCCCTAGGATGACATCAAACGTGGTCATGTCTAGAATAACAAAGTCAAACTCTAAACAACGACCGGCGACTTCTAGCACACAGGATCTACAGACAAGACTCAACATCACACTCCCACTGACTGAGGTCTCCACGCTCGTAGTACCACCGAACCAGTCCGTGTCCAGCCCCAAAGTAGATGCAAAAGCAGTTGATATAAACGAATGTGATGCTCCGGTGTCGATAAGAATACTAGCCCGTGATCTAAAGACTAGAAAAGTACCTTTGATCATGACTGGTGTAATAGCAGTATCAGATGCAACTGGTGCTTTGGAAGCACTGCGATCGGTAAGACGATAAGCCTTGGCCTGTGGTGGTCTGGTCTGCCCACCAAAACCCTGAGACGATGGCTGCCTCACTGACTGAGCTAAAGCACCTCCTTCCGTAAACCTAGAAGTCTGAGCCTGAGGCTATTACGGAGCCTGTCACCTCTGTACAGATGAAACAGCTGGCGCTCCTGTCACACCCTGGGCATTCCCCTATCTGAGACAGCGTCTGTGAAAGTGCCCAGACTGACCACACCCAAAACAGATAGGTGGGTCTCTCGCCTGTGACTGGACGGCTGCTGAACTCTAAGTCTGGCCCTTCTGTGGGCACTCAACTGAACGATGTTCTGGCTGTCCGCATCTATAACAGATCAACCCTCTCTGCTCTGGCCTTCCTGTCGAGGCCACTAAAAGTGTAGGTGCAGACGACTGCTGTTGATATAATTCGGCAACATGAGAACTAGGTCCAGACGACCTCTGGCACTTTTTCGCACGCCTCTGAAACTATGCATCTCCACTGCCCTGCTGACTCCCGCTCTCTCTCACTCTGCGGCTATCTGCCAGTGAATTCTCGACCCGAATAGCAGCCTCCACCAGCTTGATATACACCTCTACATCCAAAGTTGTAACCCTATCGTTGATAGCAGGTCGAAGTCCTCTCTCAAACCTCCGAGTGCGCAACTCCTCTGTTGATACCATCTCTGGAGCGAACCACGACAGATTTGCGAACTTGGCCTCATACTGGACCACGGATAGATTCCCCTGAACAAG
Organism: Heliamphora exappendiculata; assembly: GCA_034768845.1. Taxonomy (NCBI): domain Eukaryota; kingdom Viridiplantae; phylum Streptophyta; class Magnoliopsida; order Ericales; family Sarraceniaceae; genus Heliamphora; species Heliamphora exappendiculata. Next base: position 9,201 of record JAOTRH010168464.1, read on the forward strand.
GGAAAGGAACTCCTCTCGATACATATCTCTCAAAGATCTCGGGAAATACTTCTCTAAGAAGACTCTCGTGAAAGAAGCCCACGTCTCATCCACCGTGGTCTTGGCGAACTTCCACCACTCTCTAGCATCTTCCCGCAGTTGGAACGCCGCTAACTTTACCCGCAAAGCATCCTCCTCGATATCCAGAGTATCAAAAATCGACGTAGTCACTTCCAACCACTCAGTAGCAACTTTGAGGTCTGACTCCCCAGCAAAGGTTAGAGGATCCAACCGCCAAAATTCTCTCATGGCCACAAAAGCCCTTGGTTCAGGAACCCGTACACTAGCCCTGGTTGCTTCTGCCATAGCTCGCATAGTGGCAAGCATCTCCTGCATAACGTCAGCACTACCCACTTATTCCTGTGGGACATGAACGTCTCTCTCCTCTGAAACCTGAGCATAAGCACGACCTCGGCCACGGCCTCGGCCACGACCCCGTCCCTGCACTCCCCGCGTAGACATAGTTCTATAGGAAGAAATATAAACAAGATAAGCTTTTCTACAACATGTTACTACGTAACACAAACACATAAGGCACATAAGCATGCTATCCGTAGCCACTTAAGGTTATGCAAACACATCTCGCATACCGAGGAGAACTAAGAAGATATACTCATCCATTTGGATAACCTATTTAGATTCCCTGCTAGAAAACACGTCAGCCAAACGCATTTCTAACTTGGCTTCCAAATCTATTATTCCAAACGCCCTAAGGCAAGACTCATCAATCTTGAGATTCAACCTCCACACCCACATATACAAAACTATCATGCTAAAAAAGCTATTAACATGTTATAAACCAATGTTTAAACACATGCAAGCAAGCATATACAATCAACCTCACCAGGTGATAAACCCCTTTTCCCATGGCTCTTAGGTATTTGAACCCAAAGCTCTAATACCAAGTTGTCACGCCCCAAAATCAAAGGTCACGTGAAAATTCACTAAACACCAGTTATGTGAAATATAGGTTTCAATACATTTAAATCCGCCTGTTGAAACCAAAGGAAAATCCAACAAAAGATATCTCTCGTAAATAAAAGACATACAATTCCAACATGCATACAGTACATTACCTAATGGCATACAAAACCTGCCTTCAGAAACAGGCATACCAAAAAAGAAAACTATAGCAGTCTTCTGCCACCACGGGCACCACCAGAGCTACTCATGATCATCATCCACATCATCACCTGAAAAAGTTTTTGTATAAAAAATCCCACCGTTGAGCCGAAACCCAATAGAAACAGACAGTAAAGCTGTAAAGTAGGAAATATGCAATCATAAATAGTGGGAGCGTACTTAACCACAAACCCAAAAAGTTTTATGTCATAAAACCCTCAAGTTTTCGCACAAACCTCCAAAATGATTTTTCCTTTACAACTAAGCATTTATACAATGCAAAACACATTTTACAGTTGAAGGAGAAATAGTAACCAAAAACATTATTCCCTCACGGAATGCACCATCGTGGAAAAAGAAGAATAAGATTCTATGTAACAACTCCATCACAAGGGGATAGAGGTAACAACTATAGACTCCTGCCCATTACCTGGTTCCAGCATCACTCAAGACCTGTTAGGTAATGACAAGTTCTATACGAAGCACCACTATGTAAAAGCTAATTTTACGGGCGACAACCCGAGGAAAAAGAGCACCCAACCCGACCTTCTTTACGGGAACTACCCCAAAGAATAACAAAGGTACTTACACTGCGCACGTTTCTAGACTTTCTTCGAGGGCAACTCGTGCCAAATACCTGTCATCCCGGTACATCTAGATAATTTTTTAAAAATCGAACTGTAGCATCAACTACAAAACCTTTTCGCAAATATACATTATACAGGTATATAGATTCATCCATCAACATGGAGATCAACAAAATATTTTCAAAATATTTTTTTCCCATTTTTAACAAAGAGTTTCAAAAACTAAGACTCAACCTTAAAGGCGAGCTCTAAACCTCCAAAACATAAAATATTGAGATTTCAATCCAAAACCATCGTTTTCCAATAAAAATCACCATTTTCAATACAACCTTTGAAAACCATACGTCCACATGTCATAAGTTGTACTAAACCAAGAAAAGCGAAAAACATGCTTTTTACCCAAAAAATTAAGGTTTAAACATATATATGACATTTGATGCATTTTTTACCGATGAAAAAGCATATAATTACATATAACACCCTAATACAGCAGTAGGGTCTAACTCGTGTGCTGGCTTCGACTTTTGGTCTTCCTAAGGAAGGGCTATAATCATGGTATCTTCGGTACGAATCTTTGTAAAAAGTAAATTTGAAAATAGTGCAAAGTAGGGTTCGTTCTCACCGGACCCGGGGCTTTGACACGGGATTTTTAAATTTAGAGTAATGGTTATACACTTAACCCGTGAATAAAAGTATCATCCCTAAAGAGTCACTATTTTTATTTGTAGGGACCAAAATTTATTGGCTATTTAATTTATATGGAATGTCCTATATCAAGGAATTAAAAGCCGAGTAGTTCTTTGTTCGTCAATTGTTAGACGTCCTCACTACGTGGCCTATCAATTGATGTGACTCTGGGCCGATGGTCTTTTTGTTATGATATTTGGTTCCGACAGTAAATTAATAGACTGGCATGTCTGTCCAGACGGGTGTTGATTAGTAGACGTCCACACTACGTGACCTGCTTAATCACGAAGGTTTTGAGCTGCCAATAATTCTTTTTAAATTAAAAGGTTGAGAGAACCTAATTTGATAAAAGAATTAAAAAGTTTCCTCTTATATTTCTCAGGTTTTAATAATGGGATCTTTCAATCCACTTGCGACAATACTCAAGGAACATAAATTAACTGAACCAAACTTTATCACATGGAAACGAAACCTCGATATTGTGTTAGCTTCTGACAACTATAGGTTTGTGTTGCATGAGCCCTGCCCTTCCACTCCTCATCATGGATCCACCGATCAGGAGATTCAGGATTATAATAAGTGAAAGAAGACTGATCGAATGGCTAGCTATTACATGTTGGCATCCATGTCGAATGTACTGCAATGCCAGAATCAGTCTATAGCATCTGCAGCTGAGATCATGATGAACCTTATAGAAATGTTTGGTGATCAGGGTCGGCCAGCAAGGTAGGTGACCATGAGGGCTCTCATGAACACAACCATGGCTGAGGGTACACCCGTTAGGGATCATATTTTGAAGATGATCGGTCTTCTTAACGAGCTAGAGGTCCTTGGAGCAGAAATCGATGCAGAATCCCAAATCGATATCGTGCT
>JAOTRH010168475.1:0-12508 GCA_034768845.1 Heliamphora exappendiculata
CCACGTGCCATTTTTTCTAAGAGCATTCATCTCCTCAAGAACTGCTAATTTTCAATTCGGATCATCTAGTGCTTCCTAGATATTTCTTGGCACAACAATAACTTAAAAAATGTTTGAAATAAATGCTCTATGATTATTGAAAAGTCTTTGGTAGAAAATATATTTGGCAATAGGATATTTAGTGCATGTCCGGTTTCTTTTTCTTATGGCAATTGGAATGCCAAGATCTGAGATTTTATATTTTGGAGATTCTATATGATCTGAATCCGAAATAGGAGCAGAAGATAAAATAGGAATAGAATCAGATAAATTAGGAATGGGAGAAGAGTTCTAAAATATTACAAGTGCCATTGTTCAGGGATTCTGATTGATTCTGTACTGGGATGATAGACAGATCTTTATTTCTTTGAGGGATGCTCTTTTTAGTATAAACCAGAAGCTCAAATTTTGGATTAAATGTATCCTTTTGTAGTATTTCCTTCTCTGTTGGTAAAAAATTGATTCTACCGATACCAGTAACTTGAATTTTGGTGTCTTGAGAAGGAAAATCAACAATTGTATTGGGTAAAGGTCCAGATTTTTTCCAAAAATTATCTTATTCACCTATTTTCTCCCCCTTCAGAAAATTTGTGGTAGAGAATGGAGAATTTTCCAAAAAAGAAACATCCATAATAATATGGAATTTTTTGGTTTGAGGGTTAAAGCATTTATACCCTTTGTGATTAAGAGCATATCTTAAAAAGACACATTTGTCAGCTCTTGGATCTAATTTGGACCAAGTTTTAGGTGGTATGTGAACAAAAACTATGCAACCAAAAATTTTTAACGATAATTTTAAATGAATGCAAGATTCTGAAAATTCTTTTTTTAAGCAATCTAATGAAGTGATATACTGAAGAACACGTGTCGGCATCCGATTGATCAAATAGGATGCAGTCAAAATCTCCCCATAAATATTTTGGAATATTCATATAAAACATCATAGCACAGGCTACTTCAAGCAAATGTTTATTTTTTCTTTTGGCTATTCCATTTTGTTTAGGGAAATCACGACATGATAATTGATAAGAAATACTTTTTTCTTGTAAAAATATTTCCAAAACTTAACTAAAATACTTTGTTCTATTGTCAGATCGAAGTATACTAATTTTTGTTTGAAATTGATTTTCAATCATATTGCAAAAATATTTAAACAATTTGCAACTTCATACTTCTCACGCATTAGATAGATCCAGCAAAGACAAGAATGGCCGTCTATAAATGTCATAAACCACATTTTTCCTGACATAATAGTAACCTTTGAAGGTCCCCACACATCACTATGAAATAAATAGAATGGTTTTGATGCACGATAAGATTTAAGAAGATAAGTTGCACGATAACTTTTGGACAAAGAACTACTTTCACATCGAAAAGATGCAGGGTCTATATTCTTAAACAATGATGGAAACAGATATTTTAGATACCAAAAACTAGGATGGCCTAATCTATAATGCCAAACCATTATTTGTTCACGAACAGAGATAGAACTGATACTACTAATGCCTTCGAGCTTTTTTATTACTAGATAGATTATCATCAAAATAATAATGACCATTTATCATCCTAGCACTGCTAATCATCCTCCTCGAGCTCAGGTCCTGGAAAATAAAAATAGATTCAAAGAAGATAATACAACAATTAGAATCTTTGGATAATATGCTTACGGACAAGAGATTGCAGGAAAGTTTAGGAATATGAAGAACAGATTGAAGATCTATTCTTTCTGAGATTTTTATTAAGCCTTTACCTGCAATAGATGAAAAACTACCATCTGCAGTTCTAACCTTTTCATTTTCGGGACATGGAAAATAAGATTCAAATAAATCCGAGATTGGTCATATGGTCAGAGGCTCCTGAATCAATGATCCAAGGAGTGGATGCATTTAAACAACAAGATAGAGCATTAGTTTCATTACCTGTCTGAGCCACATAAACACTAGGACTACCAGATGATGAATTAGACTTCAGCAATGTAAGAAGATACTCCATCTGCTCTTTAGAAAAGGGGCTGACCTCGGCTTCATTAGTAGTAGGAAAAGCTCGGCCGGATCTGTCACAAGACTTACTGCTCTTCCAATTTGCTGGTTTGCCATGAATTTTTCAGCAAGCCTCCCGGGTGTGACGTGGTTTGTTGCAATAATCACACCAAACCTGTGGTTTGTCATCATTCCTACGCTAGTAAGTGATGGCTTTACTTGAATTTGCATCGGCAGCCACTAAAGCAGAGCTTTCAATAGCAACACCAGGTCCTTTCTTGCCTAGCATCACATTCCTTCGACTCTCCGCTCTCCTTATCTCCGAGAAGACGTCACCAATGGAAAGAAGGGGCTGTCTTCCAATAATTCTTCCCCTTACTTCATCAAATTCAATGTTGAGGCCAGCAAGAAATTTAAAGATCCGATTGTCCTCCACAATTTTCTTATGATGACGGCTATCATCCACAGTTTTCCATTCATAGGTATTAAATAGATCGAGATATTGCCATATACGTTTCAGAGAGTTGAAATACTTGGTGACACTATCCTCTCCTTGACGCATCTCACCAAGTTTGAGAGTTAACTCAAATATTTGAGATTGATTACCCAAATCCAAATACATCTGGTTCACATCCTCCCAAAACTCTTGTGCCGCTGGATAGCACATATAGTTAGAGCTAATATTCTCTTCCATGGAATTCACAAGCCATGTCATGACCATGGATTTTTCAGCATCCCAAGTCACATAGGCCGAATCAGTTTCTGCAGGAGCTTTTTTTCCACCAGTCAAATAGCCCATCTTCTCACGCCCCCGAATGTACATGCGAACCGATTGAGACTATCACAAAAAATTATCACCATTCAAGCGAATGGTGGCAATTTGAACAGAGTGGGACTCGGAATTGGTTCCATTATCTTTTGACGGGTTTGTAATACAGATGGATGGTGGGACAACAGTGGACTCACTTGAATCATCAAACATGGTACTATAGCTAAGATAGAAAACAGGAAGCAGCAGAGAAAAACAAAAGTGGGAGGAACAGGAAAGAAGAAATCAGCAAGAATTGCTAGCTCTGATACCATGTAAACAGAGAGAATAGTTTGGGAATGATTTTCTCATTCATTGAATAATAATTCTAACTTACACTAATTCCTACTTATAGAACTTACAAGAGTTCTGAATTAAGCAAAAAATCACTAATTAGTTTACCTAATAAAAATGCATTCCTAATTTATAATCATTGACTAATTACTGCCTAATTTCCAACATTTGGGCACTGGTCTCGCATTATTTGGACTCAAAATGAATTAGCTATTAATTTTCTACCAAAGAGTATCAAATCTGGAACAAGCTGTAAATGTGTATTATTTAGAACCTTGCCTTAGTGTGACTTATATAGTTCATATTGTCATTAAAGGCTTGGAGCATTTAGAGTTGAAAACGAATTTATTGTGATTTTTCATTGTTTGGATAGCAGTGCTGAAAATTTTGTGGAATATCAATTTTTGTTTACAAAAGGCCCAAATCACATAGAAGCGTGTCAATAATTATTACCAATTGTTTTCATGAACTTATTTCCCATTTATTATAATTTCTCTTCAGTTAGTAGTTTGGTTCATGTAAGTGATGCTTAACCTACATCACTGTTTTCTTAAATAAAATCTTGATGTTTGATCTAATCATAATGAATCCAATCAAAAATATATGAAATGATATGATATGAGTGTTAAAAACCAGGGTGTAACACTTTCCAAGGTTTCGCCTTTGATAATATTCCTCCTTTGCATTTGAGGAATAAGAATTATAAAATGCATTGTAGATGCAAAGTACACGATTTTTTTTGTTATTATTATTTGTTTCATTTTGGTGGGTGGGTGTCATTTTCGTTATGTGTGCCTCGTTTGGTGTTGTTCAAGGTTGCTCAGGGCTCTGGGACAGCGGAGTTGGTCCTAGAGAGGGGAGGCAGCAACAGCTAAAAGCATGCTTCAGGACCATCACTTGAGCGCACCTCACCGTTTGTGCAGCAGTCACGCATTACTAGTCTGGGTATTTACGTGAAAAAATAGCTCTTAGTTGCACATAAAGGTAGATAATAATTGCATTTGATGTAAACAAATTGAGTATAATTCTTGTGTCGGGTTTATGTAAATAATTAGCCTCTTAACTCTTGCGTTGAGTTGAATTGAACAAAATTGGGCATTTGTGTTGAAATCTGTGGGATTACCATATTGGAATTGAAATGAAATTTGATGTGAGATGATTTTTGAAACCTTGGAGTTGATTTTGGAAATGTGTGTGAGTTATGGACCTCAAATGATAAATTAATGCGTTGGGTTGAAAGCTAAATTCTTAGGGGTTGATTTCAGATGATCATACAGTATGACTTGACACAATCTTTGACTCAATGTATTGAGATTGATCTTGATCATTTTGGATTGGGTCATGGAAAAAACAAGTGGAGTACAAGTTACCCGCCGATGAAAAGTCGTTAACTCACATGAGAGTTGGAGGGTGTCATTCGTCAGTTATAGCCAAAAAGAGGCAATTGGTTTTCGGACTTGTGAAAAGGCAAAGTACAGGGAGTGTGGCGGTGAACAACTGATTGATTTTCCAAACTTGTACTAGGCAAAGTTTCAGGGTTTTATATTCGATTTGGTAAATGGATGTGTTATTTTCTTTTTATCTGCTTTTGTTTAATGCTACTGCTACTACAACAAAATAATTAACACTCACCTCCTTCGGCAATATCCCCAGGAAAGAGATCAATTCAGCAGGATGATCCTCTCTATCTCCACCAGCACGAACGTTTCCAGGAGTTGCATCTAAAACCCAAACCTAAAAGAAATAAAATAATAAAATAAAATAAAAATAAAAATAGAGAAAATATGATGAGAAAGAAAAAGAGACAAAATACATTTGATTTAAAAAAGAGAAACATCAAAGTTAAACACAATGGGAAAATCCTTATATCAGGAAGAGGAAAAACTTCTTTTGCAAATCAAACTATTAACAGATTCTCTCGAAGAATTTTTCCCTTTGTTTGTGAAGGTAGATTGCTGCTAAAATGATGTTCAAAGTATCATTTGCATACATTGATAATATAAATTGTAAGCTGCAAACTTCTATCGTTTACTGTTTAAAGCAATCCTGAAGCTTAGAAAGATACTTGTGATATTACTTGTGATATTAAAAAATCTGCATACTTACTCTGACAGGTCGTCCCAGTGGCTTCGCAACTTGATCCACCATGCTCAAGGCAACTGCATACAGAATAAGTGCACAGATTAAGCACTTGACTTCCGTAAAAGTATTAGTACCTTAGCTACCAATTATTATTGTTATAACAAAAGTACAAAACAATAAATACCTTTTCCTCCAAAACTGTGACCAACTACAACCCGAGGTGTTAGTCTAAGCTGCCCTAGCTACTCCGGAGGAAAGACAGAAAGAACTTGTCAAATGTATAATCAAGTCAAGCATGACTATAAAGAAATGCTACATATGTATGCCCAAGCGAAAATATAAAAGAAACCAGGTAATAAATCAATGAATGAGAAGGGTGCTAATATGCTTCTGTGCAAACAACATGAACCTTACATCATTATAGAAGATTACCAAGCGTAATAATGCAATGTACATGATCTCTTGAAAATTTTAAATGTTAACATCTGAGCAACAAAGATGGAGAATAGACATTCATATTCATGTTCATGCAAACCACAAGAACCTCTTGAATTGTGTTACTATAAAGCACGGGTACATCAAACCTCAAGAAATAGCCAGATTGATAACTCAACAATACAGTATACCCACGATATACAGAGCAAGAAATTCTCAAGGACAAGACAATTGCCCAAGGGCATCAATTCTCGTTTGAGATGAAACCAAAAACCCCTAGAAGTCAAGGATAATCCGTCCCCATGGGACATGACATCACTGTCCCAAGGGATGAGTTCAGAGACCATTGGCAATACGGACTTCTTTTCCCTTCATTTCATTTGATGAGAGTCATTTATGTCGATATTATAATATTTTGGTTTAATATAAATAATTAGAGGAGCTAACCCTTAGGATTAAGCTCTCTCATTCCTCTAATCCTTCTTCCTTACTTTAAAATTATACAAGAGCAAGATCCCATGGCAAAATAACAAAAAAAGGTTGAGTTTAGCGATTGTTGAACTAGACCAGCCAATAACTGCAACCCTAGCACCACAGCTCTTGCGTCGTCGCAACCCTTCTTTGTTCATCATTGATCCTTCCTCAACTATCATCCTCGAACCAAACCCTGGCCATTGCCGAACCAGAGTCAAACATCATTGACCCTTCCTTGTCCATCAACGAGAGTCGAACTTTATCATCGTCAAACTCTTGCGTCATCGCACTAGAGACCCTTGTCGAACCAAATCCAATACGTGTCGTCAACCATCAAGCCTACGAACGAGAACCAACACTAGCAACTTCGCAGCTGTCGGCCAAGATCATCGAACCAGATCCCGTGCTCCTCTGTTTTATGTCTTGACTCATTTTCATATCCTTTGACCCATGTAAATCCAATCCATCTCTAATCCAGTGCCCCTCTATTTTATAACTTGACCACAAGCAGATGCATTTGTTCATATTTCTGTGTGGAGGTATGTTATTCTATTAGTATGGATTCCAAATCATGCATGTCTTCTATTATGTCTCCACAACTCACAACTCACAAGTTAAAGGGGACTAATTATTTACATTGTCCAAAACTATGAAAATTGAAATGAGTGGTTAGGGTAAGCATAACTATCTTATTGCACCAGCATCATCATATGAGAAGAAAAAGTTAGAATGTGAACAAAAAGGTGTTCAAATTGTTACTTTACTGTTGAATTCTATGGAGCCGCAAATTGTTGACATGTGTACCCATTTTGATAGGTGTAAGAAAAATTTGAGAATATGTTCGTGTGTTATATTCTAATAATCTTACTCGTATGTATAATTTGTTCATTGGTTACTTTCACTTGCAATGAAGTAATAAGTCTACTAGAGATTATTTTGCTATCATGAAAAGAATCCATGAAGAGTTGAATATCATTCTTCTAATCACTAATGATATTCAGAAAATGCAAAAACAATGGGAACAGATGGTTCTCATGAGATTTCTGGTGAGATTGAAGCCCAAATTTGAGTCCATTCAATCTCAGATTTTTGCATGTCCCAACCTACCTACTTTGCCTAAAGTATAGTCTCGAGTCTTACGTGTTGCTTCTCGTGATAGTTCTCAACTTCTCGTGATAGTTCTCAAGGTTCTGGTGCTTCTATTGTTGATCAGCATTAGCCTATGTTTGGAATAGCTTTTTTGTAAGCTTTTTGACTTTTTGACTTTTTTTGTAAAAAAGTAGACGTAAAAATATATAGAAAAAACCAACTGAGACCAAACAAGTAGGCTTTTTTGGAGGCTTTCAAGCAAAAAAGCTCCCAAAAAAGCTAGTCCAAACATAGGCCCGCAAGAGACTCCCCAATTCAAAGGTGATCAATATAGTGGTGGTAAGGGATGCCGTGGTAGAGATCCAACTCGGCATAGTTTTTTAATTGTGGACTAGACATACAAGAGAGACATGTTGGGATCTTGTTGACAAATCTTTTCGGTTTACTAATGAAATGACATCCAACAGTGTTGACCTTTCTTCATCCTCTACTCATGTTGAGGAGAAAAATATAGTTTCTTTTGAGGAAGAGTTTTGTGAGACCCTAACCCAGTTTATTTTGAGAATGTTTAAGTGTTGACGGAGTTTGAGTTAACATTTGATCTCGGTATGTTGGGATTTTGTTTCTTCGGAATAGAACAACATGTACGTATGAGTTTTACGCTTGTTCGGGTTCGAAAGAGGTTTGTTTGGCAAGTGTTTAGACTATAAAACCTATTCTGTAGCAGAAAACAGTTTGAGAAAATTCCAGTGAAGATTTCAGTCGACTGAAGGGGTGAGTTCAGTCAACTGAGTGGGGTTTTTGGTGGTTCAGTCGACTGACCAGGAGGGTCCAGTCGACTGGACTTGAGGCGGTGCGAGATTTTGGTTTTCCAGAAACTTTTTCAGTCGACTGGACCGTGGGGTCAGTCGACTGACCTGTGTGATGTGACGTTTTTCTATAAATATCAAGCCTTGAAGATATTTTGGGATATTTTCTCTCCAGATCTGATTTCGCTCTCCCGTTTCTCTGCCTTCATCTAGATTTTGAGGGGCCTAGGGCTCGGTTTTCAACAATACGACTGTGGATCCTCGATGTTGGTGCCGGGGGCTTCGCATATATCCAGACATAATTTAGTTTCGTCGAGGTTCGATTTTCGAGGCTTCGAGTTTTGACTCGCCAGGTAGAATTCTAGACCCTACTACTGTATAAGGGTGTTCGGTGTAATTATACGTGTTTTCACCGGGTAGAACTTGCATCAAAAGCTATTTCTAGGTGTAAACCTTGGTTTTTGGGTAAAAGTGAGTTTTTACGCTTTTTCTCTGTTGTATGCATGTTTCGGGTACGTGGTATCCGTAATTTTCAAAAATGAGGTTTGAAAATGAGGTATTTTGTGAAAATGGTGAAAAACGTGCTTTTGGAGGTTTGGAGCTAACCCGCAGAGTTGAGTCTCACCTTTTAAACGTTTTGTTGGAAATGGTTGTAGATCTCTATTTTGATGGATTGGATCTCCTTTTATACATATGTTGTATAAATCATTTTTTTCGATTTTTAAATGTTCTCCATAGATGTACCGTGACAGTGTGTGTGTTGAGTTGGGCTTCCATTGTTGGGCTTCCATTGCTCCTCAGTGTAAGTCCAGAAACGTGCGTAGAGTAGGTGGACGTGCCTTCGGGTTAATCCCCGTAAACGAGGTTTGTGGGTGCTTAGTGCCATCGGGCTGTGGTCCCGTAAACTAAATAGTTGTGTGGGTGCTTAGTGCCCTCGGGTGTGACCCCGTAAACTGAGTCGGTTGTCTCCGTAAATGGCGAAGTGCTCTGTACCTTCGGGTTGCTTCCCGTAAACTGAGTCGGTTGCCTCCGTTAATGGCGTTGTTGTTGTAACTCCGTCTAGAACTTGTCATTACTAAGCCTATGGGTCGAGAGTAATGGACGAGAATCTATAGTTGTTACCTTTATCGATGTGGCAGAGTCGGTACATAGGATTTTATTTTACTATGATCTCCTCGGCTGTGTGACCCGAGTGGAGGAAAACTGTCTTACCGTTTTATTTTCCTCGGTTGTGTGTTCCGAGTGAAAAAATAATATTTGATTCCGGTTGTATGATCCGGGTGAACAAAAATCATGTTCTGATTACTGTTTTATTTATAATTTTTCCTTAACTGTGGCATGATATCTGTTAAGATGATATGCATAGTTTGAAGGATGAAAAATGTGAAATTTTATGAGATAAAACCTTTTTGAGAAATGAAAAACTTGTGGTTTTGGAAGGAAAACCTTTTTGCCTCCTGTGGTTGAGCCCGTGTGTGTGTAATTGCATAGTCTGCTTTACAGTTTTATTGTCTATGTTCTATTGGGCTTCGGCTCACGGTGTAGAATTTTGCTGTAAAATCTTTTCAGGTGAGCATGAGGAGTTGACCTAGTTACAGAGGTAAAGGAAGACTTGTTGTAGTTTTCCCGTTTTGTACATGTACTTTCACATGTAACGCCTGTGATGGCTGGTTTTGTACGCCTTTAGGCGATATGTTATTCATGTATGAGATGCATGCTTTCAATTTATGAGAGTTGAAATATGGGGACTTTTATCCAAATGTTGTACACTTTTATTTTCAACTGTAAAAGGAAAACCTATTTTCCTTAAATGGGTGTTTTGGTGGGCTTTCGCATGACCCGGATGTTCGGGGCGTGACAACTTGGTATCAGAGCTCTGAGTTCGAATACCTATGAGCTGTGGGAAGAGGGTGTGTTACCTCGTGAGGATGTGTGTGTGCTTGGTTGCCTGTGTTTGGAATATGAGCATGTTGATGTCGTGTATATGTGAGCATGGAGGTTGGACCTTAGGATTGATTAGTCTTGCCTTCGGACGTTTGGACTAACAAACTTGGGAGCCAAGTTAGAACCGCGTTTCATGGACGTGATTTCTAACAGGGAATCTAAGTAGGTTATCCAAAGTGGCGCGTCATTCTTGTTGGTTCTCCTCAATATCGGTGTTGTGTCCGCATGATCGTTGTGGCTACGTGTTAGCATGATTATGTGGTATGTGGTAGAGGTAACATGATAAATCGAACTTAGGTTGTCGTGTTTCCTACTTTCTTCATATACGACCTGTACACCCTTAGAGACGACGAGACCGTGGTTTGGGTCTTGGATGTGCGACTCGGTTGCAGTGGTTGCAGTACTTGTTGCAGAGACAGGGTTAGGGGTTGAGCGTCGATCGCTGGGTATATTGTGGAACTCATCACTGAGTTAGGTTCAGCCGTGTGAGGTTGGCCTTGGTTGGCAAACCGTCGATTGTTTGAGCAGAGTTTTGTTCAGGTATAGTCAAAGTATGGCTGATGGCTTTGACTTGGGTAGCTGACTCCTCTCGAGAATTGCAGTTATATTCCGGTGATGGGGTGTCGGAGAGCCTGGAAAATCAGTCGATGTGATTGGATTAGGGATAGCGACAACCCTTCGGAATCTGGGTATACGTGGTTCTGGCCGTGTGATTGATTAAATACGTCGTGAGTCATGCTATGTCTTGAGCCGTATACTCGAGACGGGGTATAGACAGGAATATAGTGGATGGGAGCGTAGAGATCCTTGGCCGAGCGTATGTTGAGATGGCAAAACGTGTGATTCTGGAGATGTTTCCTCGTAGTCAGGATATCGATGGTGGTCAGCAGGATGTTGTTGGTAATCTGAGTAGTCTGATGACCTTAGAAGTTGTATACCTTTTGGAGGTTTGAAAATTGAGTTCCGAGGGAGCTCATGGATATGGGAACGAGTATGAATTGCAGTTATGCTGGGAAGAACACGGGTTATGGCTGTATGAGAATGGGGCTCTTGCGATAAGTATCAGTTCAGTGAGATTCCTGTGGGAATGCAGGTCTGTGGTTTGGTCGATATCTTAGTGATTGGGAGATTGCGTTTGGGAACCGTGTGAGATTCATGTGGTTGGTTTAGTGTTAAGATGACGTATCCCGGGCATGATATGTCTGGAGGTTATTTGTGTTCAACCTTAAGTTCAGAGATGGGTATGTTGTTTACCCATGGAAACGAAGTGTGGAGTGATGAGGTTCATCTATGAATCGTGTGCTTTGGCTGGCCTGAAGTGATAGGTGAGAAATCGTAGGGTACGATACATGTGATCGATGTGTGCTTTGAGAGCGAAAGTGCGGAAGGTGTCTGCATGGTTGTGAGAGTTATTAGTAACTCTGGATGAAAGGTCTCAGAATTGGGTTCCCTTTGTTTGACGCTGTGCCTTGAACAGTGAACTCGAGGCTGTGACGTGATCGTGGTTTACCTAGCAAGAATTAGGTGAGTAAGTGTAACCGTGTGAAGTGAGATTTTGGGCGCAATGGTATGTGTTGTGCCAGGTATGCGGATAGATGGTGTTCACGTGTGTGAATGAGGTCTGAGCGTTAAGAGCTTGGTGTAGTAGATGATCTGAGTATCGTGATCGTGGTTGACAGCAGTTGTATGACTGTAGTTGATGTGTCCTCGAGGTAGGACTTACAGAGTTCTTAGAGGCTAAGTGTTGAGGAGTACTCCCAATACACTGAGGTTGGGTTATGGTTTCTTGTTGGCCATTTTTCTTTCCTTTGGATGGAAGGAGAAAGACAGTTTTCTTGTAGACGATTTTCTTGTAGACGATTGTCTAGTGCGAGTTGTTTCATCTAGGTTGGATGGAGATGCCAGGTTCTTGATTGGTTCAGATTTGGTTGTATTCTGAGACTGTGGAATCTCAGTAGGTTTGTACCTGTGTGTGACCCTTGAAGTTATGACTTAGGGACTTGTGTCGCCGTGGTTGGGTGATTATAAGATGGATTATTCATGGCTTCGATGCGTGGTGCGCGACGCTCTACATCTGAACGTCTCTATGTGTGACTTGGGATTCGATTGCTCCCGCGGTTGGGGACCGTAAAGAATCGCATGACAGGGTTGGTATTATCCCGCACTGGAAGACCATAAAGGAGTACGTATGAGTGTGCTGAATATGATAGGTCGTGGTAATCTAGTCGGTGTGGCTCGTTTTGTATGATAGTTGAACCATATGGGTTGCGTCCCCTATGCGGTTTATTTTTGATAGACAAGAGAGTTGGTGTTGAGGCGTAGCATTCTTTGCAATGATCAGTTGAGGATCATTGACCGTTACGTGCATGTGGTTGTGTCTCTAACTCTTGGCAGAGGGGGAATTTTGTCAGAACAGTGCGGCTGTGATGTGTATGGTGGGTTTCTGGAAGACTTTTGTGAGTCTTGCTTGGGTCCTGGTTGGAGCTTTGAGCTGCTCAGAATTCTTAGAGTTCTTGGAGTCGAGGAGTGGTTGTCGACTGTGGTAAGTGTTGTGC
>JAOTRH010168496.1:0-12508 GCA_034768845.1 Heliamphora exappendiculata
CCCCTGCGCCCGCAAATGCTGCCCCGTCATTGGCAGGGAGTTCGACCAAAATCGGATGGCAACAGGTCAAGTATAAGACTAGACTCCCCTTCCCGACCCAGCCCCATCCAAGATCCCAACCCTGCCCTGCTCACAAAGTAGTGCCTCCTGCACAGTGCCGCCTAAGCCTTCCAGCTACACCATCCTGAATAGAGATTACAAATTGACGCGCAGATTTTACCTCAAGGCAAAAGAGGAGAGAGAGAGAGATGAAAATGGTATTTCCACATTTATATATAAATATAGTTAAGATAAATTATATGGATCCATATCTCTCCATGTATATATATAACACATATAAACAAATATCTACAAATTATACAAATTTGCACAACTGATTTAAAAGAGAGAAGCATACCTGAAACTAGAGAAGATGTCATCCAACAGGTGAGGCGGCAAGCCAGTGATGGGAGGAGTTCCTATCTCTAACCCTAATGTTGAAATGAGTTTTTATAGACTTGGGATGTATTTGGAAGTATGAATATAAGGCGATGGTATTTAAGTAATAAAGCCTAATTGGGCCGGGTTTGGGCAGGTTCAACCTCCGCTTAACCCCACCCCAATGCTAAACCCCCACCACCTCAACAACTATCGGGTTTTCATTTTCTACCCTTGAACTCAGCCCCTAATTTGTAAACCAAACCCATCACACGAGGGTCCGAAACCAGGTCATGCGTTAAATTTCCATACTTATTCTAGAACACAGCCCCTATAAGGATGCCAACCCAACACCTTTCCCCCCAACCAAAGAAAATACCATATGTGCAATGCAAGCTAGATAAGAGAACACAGAAAAAAAAGGAAAATAAATGGAGAAATGCAAAATTCAAATGCCAATTTTTTTACACGTACACAAACAGTCCGATGCTAAGACAAGGTTGATTTTTTTTTTTTAAAGAGAGAATAAAAGCCCAAAAACCTAACCTATGTTGGAGAGATTAACATGGGTCGACACGGTAGTCAAGGACAATCTTTGGCAGCAATATGGAAAAATGATGGCGACTTGACTATAACACTATTCCTCTAGGATGATGTCCAAAATGAGACAACGAGGTGATTATGATCTCTAAAGGTGAGATAGCACCTTACATCTTCCCATAGTAAGAGCCAGCATGGCTTGAAAGAGACAAATTAGAAGTCTACTCTCTCTCGCTCGCTCATATGTATATAAGGATATTTCTAATCATTCAATAAAATAAAAGAAACAATAAAAGACATCTGGAAAACACCTTATACAAAAGGGTATCTCGAAAAACTCAAAGGTTTTTTTTCTTTCTTTCTTTTTTTTTCTTAATCCTGACTCCTACCCAACTCAATTCAAGTTATAACTTATAATGTACTTTTCCTAAACCACCCCAATAGAGGTGGGACAGGGACAGTAAATCTAGGAATTGCTATCCCTATCCAATCAATGCCTAAAAGCAACGAATTTCTATAACAATCTACACCTTATGAAAAGAAACTAGTCCAACTGCACATACAAAGAACATGCTCATCTAAATATTCATCCCCACTTCCATGAATCAATTCTTATAGACAATGAAATTCTACCACAACATAGAGCTTTTTATACAGGATCTAGTCTAAATGCACATGCTGCCTATTATATATTCTCATGTACACTGTTTGGCACCATGGAATCCAAGCCTTAGAATTGGATTTCAAGGTAATATTAGTCTAAGAATTTGACTAATATGGCCTCCAAATCCAAGACACGAATCAATGGTGCCAAATGTTGCAGTAAAGTCCCCTGATAACATAACATTTGAACACTAGAATATTGTATATTTCAACACTGGATTGACAAAGTATATATTAAATTGCACGCCATACCAATTACATTTTATACTCAGAAACCTCATTCCAGGACTATCTCCAAAAGGCCTTCATTCTTCACCTGCAATTCATATACCAGAATCAACCATCCAGTTGAGTCCTGATAGTTCAACTTTAGATGTTCACTCCATGATGGACACCTTTCAACGTATGGATAACATCAGGATAAACATATGCATGGATATGTTCAATTAGAAAAAAGAAAAGCATACCTCTATGACATGAAAAGTGCACCATGCATGGTCTGATAGGAGGCTTTTGTTCTGGTACTTCCAATCTCCTTGCATATTCGCAATTTGAGGCAGAAATTATTTCTTTTGACAAGTGCTTGCCTTTCCAGTTCAGGTTTGCACCCCCAAATAAACAAGAGTTAGGATTTTGGTTAAACTTTGAATGTTCTCTAGAAGTGATGGAAGCTTTAAGAAAACTCAAAATGCAAATGATCCCTACGAAATTCTTTGCGTGTGCATGATGATACTGGAAACACTCCATTCCTTAGGATGATAAGCTGGATGCTCATATATGTAAGCAGAAAATTGGAAATTCTCCATTAATATGCTTCTACAATGAGAATATCTCATAGTGCGAAAGCCCAAAGATCATAAAGGATGGGATGGAAATGAAGGCCAGCCCAACAATGTATGTATTTCCTTAGAAGATCTAGGCTGGAAACTTCTATTATTCCTGTTCACACAGTCAATATGCTTAATAAGGTTCTCGCGATCAAGGAAAGTTCCAGGCTGAACAGAAAGGAAATGAGGAAAGTCTTATTAGGAAAGAACATTTATGAAAAATTAAGAATGTGTAAAAATTTTAGGCTGTTGTTTCAAGTAATTATGACTTAATTAGGACAGTTTGTCTGCTAATGTTTTACAATGGCTGTCCATCATCCATAAATGCAGAAAGATATAGCTGCTCAATGGAGGAAACTAGCCATGACTATGAAAGTTATGAAACTAAATTGATGGAAAATGCATAACATGGAAAACATAAACAAATTGAACAGCAGTCCATGAATTGGAAACAAAAAACAATGGACATAGTAACATGTTGAGGCATTCATCAGGAAGAAACTGCAAATAAACAGGCCCTTAAAAATAAAAATTAAAACAAGTAAACACTCATCTTAAATGCAGCAATGCTCTAAAGCACTTCTTCAAATAGAAAAAGAAATAGTTATTTAACAATAGAAAGAAGAGATTATAGCCGATCTGTTTGGTGTCTAACATTATGGTGACCATGTGGGCTTAAGCACCAAAGGTTGACTCAATGATCAAAGAACATTTCTTAAGAAGGATAACCTTAGACATACAGGTCTCAAAGAGACACATAAGAGTTTGAGGGTTCCAAGTCCTAATGCCTCAAAAACAAAGTTTACACAGTCATGTTGAGAAAAACATCGCACCGGAGAAATTAGAATTAATATAGAATTGTGAATGGATAGACCATAGAAAAAGACTTTACATTTTTTCCCTTTTTGGTCAGCAAGGACTTCTCTACTTTTGTACCAAGGAAAATAAGGAAAGGTTCATGATTTAAAAAGGGAATATAAAGTGCCCATACACAATTACGAAGATCAATAACTAATCTTGCCTACCTCCAGAGGGGAATTTTTTTTTTTGCCTCATCTAGCCATTTAATCAGAGAGTTTTTTAATTATAAGTTATAACTAAACTTTAAGAGGTAACCCCTCCGTATGCTGCTTTCCAACTTCCTCAAAAGTCACATGTTGATTAGCTTCTGGACCACTATGTCAATCCTATTATCTTCACTCTTTGTAGTTTGTTTTTCCTCTTTCATTTTAAGCAACACTTGCTCCTCCTTTTATTTAGATCATGGTTGTCAGTAGCCCCATATTTAAAGGTCCCTGCATATAGGGCTTCTATTCTCCAAATAAAATCAGCAGTATAATTTTCTTTTAAGCCTGTATGTTTAGCATCACTAGCCACAGAACCTACTGTTTTTTATACTAAAGCCTTAGTGAAATTTAGAGGAACTCCAAACCCCTGCAGCCCTGCCCTAAGTGTTCAGAATACACATCTCATTTGTTTCAGAAAGAATACAGAACATGCACGTGCTTATATAACCCAAAACAAACCAAAGACACAGAAAACTGGTCCTGACCCAAAGGGTAAGTCATCATAATGAATTCTTTCATTGTGCTAGCATAGTACGAGAGAAGAAAAATGGAGATTCGAGAAGTACAGGTAGCTACTCCGAACTTGAAGAACTAAAGAGAAGTAGAGAATTCAAAGCTAAGCTTCCAAGATACACAAGCACAAAAAAGGAATGATCATCAATCTACAAGACTGTCCTTTCTATAAGGAAGGCTGATTTTAAGAAAGCAAAAAATCCATTTTATCCCCTGTGGTATACCCATTGTGTAAATGACCTCCCTATCTTCTAAAAAATGTGCAAACTACCTTCATGTGGTTTTAGCCATTTTGTACTTTGAACCCCTGCTGTTAAAAACTCCATTCAAATGAACAGAATTTGTGCTACATGCCCCTATATGGAGAGTTGAAATGAGAGAAACACAAAGTCAAAGTTAAAGTTTGACAAGAAAGGACAAATATGCCCTCACCTTCATCTTTTTCTTTGTAATCCATTAAAATCCTAACCTGAAAAACAAGCAGTCATAACCCCCATGACTTGTTGGGGCTTGAAGGTTGAAACGAAGATTTGAGCCAAGGTTGGGCAATTGTGCTGGGTCTTAAGGTTGGGACAAAGGTGAGAGCCAAGGTTGATATTGACGTCCCATTGAAGAGTTTTGGGCACCACTGTCGCATCAATTTTGTATCTCAGGGTGTTTGAGCAATGAAGGTTTTCAGTGAGGAAGGTTAAAAGGAGACAAGGAGTTTGTGACCAAATTTCAAGATCGTTTATTTGAGAACATGTATGGCATTACATCGACAGGTGAGAATAAGGTCCGAGTTGATGGGAAAGATTCCATCGGTTGAGCTAAGCCCGAAGAAGTGGACAATTCATTGTGGGATTCAAAGATGCAGAGGATAGTTTCTTTAGAAGCATTGGTTCAGCTTTCCCAGTGAGAGCGAGTCAGGATATGAGAATGGAGTTCGAAGAGGCAGCAGAGAATGGGAGGGCAACACAAAGCTTGGCATTTGGAGCATTGGACAATAGCTTCTTGGTGAGCAATTCGGGCATTCAGGTTGTTAAAAATTTGTTCATTGAATTCATGGGAAAGGATGTGGGAGTTATGGAGGTCGGTCGAGTATGGTGCATTCGACCCTGAAGAAAGCTCCTTTGGTAAGGACGAAAACCAACATGCTCCTGATGACTTCCATGATTGATGGGAAGCCACAAACAACTTGGGGCCATCCAGGTTATCCATGGGCTCTGGTTTTGGTCATGAAAATCATCTAATTTGTTCATTTTGTACTTTTGGTTATAATTTTTTTTCATTTTTCATTTATTTCCTTTTGCAAGGCGATAATAGAGGGGTTCTGTTATTTCATTGAATCAAATATGTATAAATATAATATTATAAATTGGTAATTTGATAGTGGTAATGTTGGGTTAAATATAGTGGTAGCCATGATAGGATGGAGAAGAAGGAAGGCAACATAGTAATGAGAGTATAATAATCTTTTTGCATTTTCCGTTAACACAGTTAATTGTGCACTTTATTCCAAAACCACATGACGGTGCTTGCCTATTTTTAAAATTCAGGAAGATCATTTGCACAATGAATATACCACAGGGGATAAAATGATTTCATCTCTGAAAAGGTACATATAGACATCTAGTTTATGAACTCGTGCTTTTCCATATCCTTTCTATTTTCTCTGAAAAGTCCAGGTATCTTCTACAAAATGAAGAAATGAAGAAAAGGAGAGAACTCAAAGCCAAGCTTCAAAAACTACTCAAGCACAAAAAACGTAGAATCATCAATCTGTTCTTGAAACTGAAGAACTGAAGAGAAGTAGAGAACTTAAAACTAAGCTTCCCAGACTACTCAAGCACAAAAAAGGTGGGATCATCAATCTACAAGAATAGCTGTATGAGACTAGACTGTCCACTCTGTAGATCAACTGGTTGACAAAAAATATAGCATCTACAGATATCTATTTGTTTCCGTGTAATGCATTTGTTTTTCCATACCTTTCCAAGTTTCTACGAAATCCAGTACATATGCCTGCCCCGACCCGAGATAGATTTTGCAGTGCACTATCCTTGACTAAAGTCTTCAAGAACTTATTGCTAGTTCTATAACACCCCAAGTGTTAAAAGTTAACACAACACTTGCAAGCTTATGTTTGCCGTAACTTTTGGCGAAATATAACTTCATATGCATTATTTGTTAGAATGAGAATCATCTATGTTTCTTTGTTGCATGGAATATTGATGTGAAGAGTGCATAGAAAGTTTCCTCTTAATATGCATAGTAAGCATGCATATTATTGTCTACGAAATGTGTTGCTGGTTGTTGCCAGCCCTGATGACCAATCTATGCAAGTTAGCAATTTTTTTTCATTTTTTGTTTTGCAAATTGCATATTTCATAATTGCTGGATGCAACAGCAATTTTGCCTTCAATAGCAGCTGGTTTCAAATGGGTTACACGTGCATTTAATATGGCTGGAGTTGCAAAGCTATAGATTTGCTGTCAGGATTGGTATCACAATAATTGTCAACTACATTCATTTTTTCCTAGAAGTTTGTTTGTTGAACTGATTGTTTTTTCCACACACATCGTCTACATATGTTTTTCTATTAGTATAGAAAATAAGCGTTTTTTTATTTATTATAAGGAAATTTTGAAAAAGAACTTTGTTTTCTATTAATATACAAAATAAACATTAACTTGGAAAAAAAAATTATTTTCTATTAATATAGAAAAATAAACATTTTCTTAATTATTATAAGAAAAGTTTTTAAAAAATAACTTATTTTCTATTAGTATAGAAAAAAAATGGTCTTTTGAAAAAGAAATTTATTTCACATGTACACCATCCTTATGAACACTATGTGATAAATGCACTATGCAAAATGATAGTAGATTCAGAAATTGTTGCAACCATAGTAGTAGGTTCAGAAATTGTTACAGCCCACAACCATACCTGGAAAAAAGTTGTTTAGTATAACTTTCAAAGTATATATGTTACTATAAATCACCTGATTAAGTTACCATGTACCTAATTGAGTATTATTATGCCCACAAAAAACTGTCATTCTTAAGCAGTTTTGGTTTTCCGGGAGAAACTATAGACCACCTCAAATCAAATTTGTCACAAAGGGTATCATTGTAACAATGTAGGGAGCAGCATTAAGGACTAAAGGAATTTGGACGAAGAAGCTATATGTTTTTTCCTCTTGCTAACAATCGCCTAAGAACTTATGCATAGAAATGTCACCTCACAACCACAATATTTCAACAACTTTATTAGATAATTCCTAAAAACATGGTTTGTAATGAGCATAGAAACTTAATAGTGGCTCATAAATTGCAATCCAATAGGATTTTATTTCCAGTCATGGATTTTATTCACTACTTTTAATCAGCATGTAGTCAAATAATTATTAATGGCTGGCCAAGATAAAATAAGGTGTAAACTTAATACTTCCTTTCTTTAATTACGAGAATTCAAACTAAGTTTTACCAATTGGGATAGTTAAATTTCTTGTAAATCCATGAGGTAAACTTAATTACAAAATATTTATATATATACACAAAAATGACTTGTTTCCATACCCAAAGTCATGCCCTTGCTCCCCGCTGACTGCCGCCTCTCACTCCCAAGTCCCTCCCCTCCCACTGCTGCAGCCCCCTCTCCCCTTTCACCCCGGTCATCCCCTCCTGGCCTCCTGCCCCTTGACATTAACAGCCCATGCTTCACTTGAATATTATATTGTATTGCTGGCTTTCATGTTGGCTGCCATGACTCGATTTTCTCCTGTGCAGGTTGGGTTGTCCAAAAATTTGATATTTTTTCATTTTGCTCAAGTCGTTCTCCTGTACCCATTTGACTTAGGCAAGCAGTCTCAGCTTATTAATTGTTATTTGTTATGTATGATTCAAGGGGAACATTTAAAATGTGCATAAAATTCTTTTTATTCATGCTAGCGCAGTTTAGACTCCACATTTTTTTGCAGTTTAAACAGTGTTGACGATGTTGGTCACTCTTGATTTGTGGGGATCACCAAGTTGATCTCGTAATTTTGATTTTATGTTTAGCCTACTACGTGCACATGTTGGGTTTGGTGGGGGAGAGGTGGCTGTGGTGGTTGTGGAAGAGGGGAGGGGGCTCCGGCGAAGGATGCGAGCAGCAATCAAAGAGACGGAAGGGGGCGGAAGCAACGGTGGGGAAAGAGGGGCATGTGCAAAAACTCATTGTAGCCCATATTTTTAATGATCAGTAAGTTCCCAACCTGAAGGTTTTACAAGAAAGTTGAACCTGTAGTGGATTTAGTTACAAATAATTTTTCATTATTACCTTTAACTGTAATAATACCTCACTAGTTTCATTTATACCACAGTAAATCTAGCTTTGAAAATTGAAGTGAGATGCATGTATGTGCGTGCGCGCGCGCGCGTGTGTGTGTGTGTGAGAGAGGGAGAGAGAGAGAATAATGAGTGTCAGGAGTATTGCTGAGTTTTCTGTTTCCTTTTTGGCTGTGATATGTTCTGTCAACTTCAACAAATTCAAAGTGTCTCAACTGGGTTTTGTGGCCATTAGGCACAGCAACAACCACAACTCAAATATGCAGATCAATGACCCCTACAACGACCTGTATATACTGCTTGCCAACAATTTTAGTCCCCAACTTACAGAGCTTATTGGTACAGTCCAAGATTTTAAATATTGACCATTATGTATTGTATCGGCCAATACGTATCGAGATTTTGGACCTCTAACATTAATATTTATCAATATATCAGCCGGTACAGTATTAGACGATACATAACCGTATCACTAATACTGATACTGCAATTTGGAATCCAATACAATCACCCAATGGCATAACAATGCCAACCAAAGATTTCTAAAATCAATACAAACCATATCACCAATACCGATACTGCAATTTAGAACCCAGTAGAGTCACTCAAAGCATAACAAGGCCAACCAAAAATTTCTAAAATAATAGAAACTGTACCGCCGATACCGATAATGCAATTTAGAACCCAGAACAGTCACCCAAAGGCATAACAACGCCAACCAAAAATTTCTAAAATAATAGAAACCTTACCAGATACCGATAATGCAATTTACCCGGTACAGTCACCCAAAGGCACAATAACGCCAACCAAAGATTTCTAAAATCAATCAATACAGACAAGTATGTTGAAGCTCGTAGACTGTGATTACAAATGTGAGTTAAAGTTAAAATCCTCATTGACCCAAGATCATACACGTGGTGTGCCCACTAAAGATTTCAACCAATGACTAGTTAATGCAAACTATCAATGGCATTGAGGATAACAAGTACTGTAGAGGATATTTACATGGAGCTGGCATGACAAATTACAATTTTCTTGGTACACAAACATGGAAAACAACTGCATATTAAAGAAAGTAATAATAAAAGAAAAAAAGAAGAAAGAAGTTGATATTGAAGAAGACAAACCGTGAAAAGAGAACTTGCTTACTTGTACGACTGGAATGTTCCGCCGAAGGAACCTCGCCGACGGCCGGACATTGTTGAACGGTTGGCATGGCTTGGGTTCAGATGACGATTTTGAAACTTTAAGGGGATTTCGTTTTTTGTTCTGGTTTTCCATTTTTTAAAACAAAACAAATTATAATATTTTTTTTAATTTGTTTGAGTAGTTATGCGGGAGGGAGCAAACGTTTCATTTAAAAGTATATAAAAATTATAATAATCACCCGTTTAAATTATAAAAATATAAGAAAAATAAGAAGATAGGGGGAGATAATTTTTTTAATAAGCATTTTTTGAATATTTTCAAAATAAAAAAGATTTAGAGAAAAAATAAACTTATACTTTACAATAGTAAAAGTAACTTCTAAAAAAAACTTGAAAACATATTTTATTGAGGTGTTTGGCAAAGCTTTTAGCTTATATTTTTAGCTATAAGCAATAATATATCTCAAGCCCCTACAACTTCTGTTATAAATTATAATTATTATTTTTTTATTTCAGTTACAAGTTATATTTTTTATCAAACACTCACCGTTTCTGTTATAACTTACAATTTATAAATTACTGGCACTAGTTTTGTCAAAAATCCCTTGTATAAGTTTAAATAAGTATATAATAATATATTTATTTAGGTTAATTAAACAAGATAGGATATAAACTATTATATTTGTTTTGCTTCTCTAACTAAGTATTGGTTTAGTAATATGGTCTTAAGTTAATTTTTTTGTTTTGAGTTACTTGGAATTAAAAAATGTTCATTTGGTTAGAAAAGTAGTAATTTTTAAACCACAAAAAAATCAAATAAATTGAATGTAAAATTTTGTAGTTGTTCTTCATCTTAAATGATCGGAAGTATGATTGTTTAGTTGCAATTTGTGTAATTTTATATGTAGAATGATAAAATTAAAAATTATTATGAAAAAAAAATCTAAAAACAAAAAAACTAAAAACTAAGAGTTAAAAAATAAAAAAATTTAACTTTTTAAACTTTAAACATAAAACCAAACAATTGAATTAAATCTAGTTGAAAGCCAGTATTAAATCTAGTTGAAAGCCGGTAGAGAGCATAACTTTTTCCATTGTTTTGAATAGTTAACCAACTATTGTATTGTAAAGTATTTCTTCTTTTTAAAAATTACCATATGAAAATGCTTTATTTTTAAAAAAATTATATTTTTATTAATTTATTTAATAAAAACAAATTGCTTGCACAGTTAATCTTTATCTATAGAGATTCTCTAAATTAGGTTTTTCTCTTGTCTAGTTACGAACCGAAGAGGTCCAATTAAAGTTTTTTTGTGTTTAAAATAAATATATTTTGATTATTTAAATTATTTATTTTATTATTTTTAATCTATATGTTATTATTGTAAAAACTAAAATTAATCGGATATTGTTAGCTACAAAGATAAATCACATTTGTATTAATAAAATAAATAATAAAATAGATATTACGGTTTATTTTTATTAATAAAAATATAATTTGTTAAAACAGTTAACGATATTGGAACAATTTTATTTTTTATAATAATAATATACAAATTAAAATAATAAAATAAATTAATTAAATTATCAAAATATATTTATTTTATGCACAAAATACTTCAACTAGAGAAGCCTCACCCATTCTCCATACAGTAATGGCCGGATAATTTTCACTCTTTACTGAAAAGTTCAGAAAGTTAGAAACCCTTCGCCACGGGACTTCTAGAAATTTGATAAAGCTAGCTCTCTCTCTCTCTCTCTCTCTCTCTCCTCTGTAAAAATGGCGTCGGCCGTGCCACCACCTGGCCGCTCCGAAGTTCTGTCACTCTTCCGATCTTTCCTCCGAACAGCTCGGAAGTTCGCCGACTACAACGTCAGGGAGTACGCCAAGCGCCGGACCATCGACGCCTTTCGACAGAACAAAGACCTATCGAACCCGTCGGCCGTCGCCTACGCGTTCTCCGACGGAAAGTCTCAGCTGGAGGTCGCCAGTAGACAGGCGATCGTGTACTCGCTCTACGCACCCAAGGTCAAGAGCGTTATGGAGATTGATCATTGAGGAGGGCGAAGAAGATTGCCCAATTTTGGACGGTATTTTTTTAGCTTCTGTTGATGTCAATTGTTACTTAGGTTGGTTTATTTCTGAAGCTGGGTCTGTTGCCCCTTGTTATAGAATCTGTAACTTGTTGTGACTATGATGAAATCCCTGAATTTGCATTGTCATAATTCACTCTTGTTTCTTCCTTTTTTGAAGTACTAAAGGAAAAGGGGTAGAATTGACGTTTTTTTTGGTGTAGAAATAAAGAATTGGATGAATCTTGGTTTACTTAATTTATTGGTGATTTATTCTTGATTGGAGTTCACGGTTTTGGAATTTGCGTGCACAAGGGTTTACTTTTTGTTGGTGGGTGATTAAAAATGTTGCTAACGTTCGAATGGGTTGAGGTTTCACTGATTAGACATGAAGGCTTTGGTTGTTATCTGTTATGGAATTGGATAGGATAACAGGAATAAGTAATGCTAAAAAGTCCGTATACAATTTAATACCTCTGGATAATGGATAGGATTATATGTATGTATTGAGAAATTTGATTCATCTTTAATTAGACTGGAATAAAGAATTAAATAAGAACTGTAGAGTTATTGTTGACGGTTTGATAAGAAAGGGAGATAATCTAGAGTCTACTAATAATACCGGGGTCTTGGTATTAGGTATCTCGAGAATAGTTTGGGATTTACTTGTTGGCTGTTTGATAAGGAGAAAAATTTATCCGAAGAAGATTATACTAATAATACAGAGGGGATTGGTATTAGTTATCTTGGGAATAGTTTGGGATTTACCGGACTATTTTTGAGTCCTGCAATACAAACGCCTGATTTTTTATCTCAAGGAGACAGAATTTGTTTTGATGATCCCTGGTGTTCTTAGTTCTATTTCTCCCCCTTTCCAATCCCCTGGATAAACATGCCCCAAAAGTTACAGGAAAAGTTTGGAGATTATTTTTTTCTTTTTTTTGGGGTGG
>JAOTRH010168507.1:0-12507 GCA_034768845.1 Heliamphora exappendiculata
TATTTTTCGTTCCACATTTTTCAAAAAATAATGATTTATTTCGATTAAATATTTTTCTATTTAATTAATTCAAAATCCAAAATTAATTTCTACATTTTTTAAAGATATCTGATTTAAAAAAAATCATCTTAAACGTGATATTTTCTAAAAACAAAATATCTAAAGTTTTTCATTTAATTAAAATTAATTAATTCAAAAAAACTTAATTTTATTTTTCATCACAAAATATTTTAATTAAAATCGAATATTCAAATTAATTATATTAACAGGATAAATAAAATGAGTAAATATTATCCACGTAATTAATATAAAAAATTAAATACAAGATAAATATAAATTCTAATTTTATAATCTAATTAAAACTCTAAAGAGTTTCAGTGTCTTATTCTGAATAAGCTTCTAATTTCTTAATAGCATCAAGATTCGTTGATTTTATCTAATCCTACAAAAGTCGCCGGTTGGAATTGATCCACAGCTATTGGGATGCTACTGTTTGGGAACCATTTGCTGCGGCGCTTTGCTTACGTGTTTGGTACTCACGGCTTTGTTTCTTGCAAAAACTGTTTGGTGCCAACCAAACATCCCCTTCCTTGCACCGATTGCTTGGGAAATTCCGCCAGGGATGGTGGAAATGGAAACCAATGGGATTGCTTCGTTTGCCAATTGGGAAACTGGAACAAGCTATTTTGGGCGCTTGGGAATTCGGCTTGCACCGAGCCTGCTGCGGTTTGGAATTAATTGCTCCTGCAGGCTATTGCTTTTGCTTTATAATTTACTTTGCTTAAAAAAAAAACAAAACAGTCCCAACGACATATATCAAATCAAATCCACTGCTTTGAAGCTTTGGGGCGCTTGGATTGCGCCTTTTGCATGGGATTGCCGCTTGCCTATTGAGGAATTTGGCTGCTGGAAACCGCCGGTTGTTTTGATTGGGAATTGCCGGCTGTTTTGTGTTCTTCCTTTTTTTTTTATTTTTTATTTAACAAAAATTTTTTTGTTTGGCCTGAAAAAAAAAATTGCAGCTTTAAACCCCCAGAACCACCGCCGGTAGCTGCTGCCTTCCACCACCGGTTGCCGCCATACCTGTTCTTATTTTTCTTTCTAATAAATTAGAAAAAAAATTTAAAGAATAAAAAAATATTATATCGAATACTATGTCCCGTATGCTTACATTCGATCTAAAAAATCAATTAAATCATTATCCATTCAAACCATTCAATCAAACATGAAAAAAAATAAACGATCATAAAACCGAGATTAGAACGCCTGCAAAACAAAATTAGCACAGTTCTAAATCTACCTAATCCCGATAAACTGTAAACAAAAAACAAAATGGCTCTAATGCCAATTTGTTGGAGGCAATACTGCCAAGATTATTGTTTTTATAAAACGATTTTCGGTAAAAAATTAACTGGACGGACAAACACCGAACCGGACTCCAAATAAAACTTTTGACAAAGTACGATCAAAATAAAACCCGTGCAACCAAAGTTAATTTAGAAGAATACCTCTTATAGATCTAATCTTTAACTACGACTTGATTCTGAGTTGAAGCTCCTGTCAGATCTTTTACCGTATTCTCTTATGCGATCCTCGAACGTAATGTGGGCTACGATCCTCCGAGAACTTGTACCGGCAGAACCCCAATATATTTTTAAATCTTGAAAGGCAAAAATAATATATCAATAATGATATGAAAATCCATCAAAACTGGTTCAGCATACTCACATATATATAGAGCTACAGTAGGGACCTGGAGAGTAATTATGAATAAGACTTCCAGTGAAACACAGATACCTATAGGCGGTTTCTGCAATTATAGAAAGACGCAGCGGTTTCTACAATTTTTATAAAACACTGAATTACAGTTCACACCACTAAATAACTATAATTGCACTCTGACCGATAATCTCAAGACCTTTTTGCATTGAGCTCTTGTTATTAAATGCTTACCATTTCTCCCCACGTTAAGATTCCTGATACCCATCAATTAAATTTAATTAATGACAATTTAATTTAATCGGTATCTTCATTTTCCTTAAGCACTTCCGCTTAACTTATTTGACCGCGGAATAATTAAATCCACCTGCAGGGTTTGGCCTGGTCAAAACTTATAAGCATTCTTAAGGGGGTATCGTCAATCCCAATTTTTCAGAACGTGAATTTCGTCAATAATTAATATTTGCCAAATAAATAATATCTCTATCCAACTCACCGGGAATATAAACTCATATAAGATCGCATCCTCTAATGAAACAAAACAACAAATATTAAATATATATAAATTAATAATTATTTCTGGATTAAGAGGATAAGCACTATTCATAATAACCTTGGGGTCTGAATTAATTTATTTAGTCAGTAGTCAGTTTTAAATTAATTACCTCAAATGTCCCATTTGATACACACAAAGTGTACTGGCACAGAGAGTCGGAACAATAGACGACGCTATTATCTGTTCCCCGTAACCAAGACAGGCCTACTAAAACTCTGTGCCACAGCCGTACGGATGGTATGTCCATTTCTATCTAAATTGTGAACATAAAACTTATATTCTACAAGAACCTAAAATCTGGTCTTCTATGTGTAAGCCGTACACTACACATCAGATTAAATACTATACAGAATATCGGACATCCATGCATAACAAATAAATGATATACATACATTACTTATAAAAATTTTCATAAAATGGAAAACTAATTTGATTGAAAATAAAATTAAACACTAAAAACATAGTTTTCAGTATACCAACCCTAACAGATAGGTTGACGAAGTCTGCACACTTTCTTCCCATCCGCGTGAAGGACTCGGTGGACCAACTGAGTAGATTATATGCCAGAGAGATAATCTGCTTGCATGGAGTGCCAGTGTCTATTATTTCTAACCGAGATTCGCGCTTCGCATTGCGCTTTTGGCAGAGTTTTCAGGAGGCTTTGTGGATGAACTTGATGTTCAGTACTGCTTTTTACCCCCAGACAGATAGTCAGTCTGAGAGGACTATACAGATTCTTGAGGACATGTTGAGAGCATGTGTACTTGATTTCAGAGGTTCTTGGAAAGATCATATACCGTTAGTAGAGTTTGCATACAACAACAGCTATCAGTCCAGTATTGGGATGGCACCGTATGAGGCTCTGCATGATAGATCGTGTAGGTCACCAGTATATTGGACAGACGTGGGAGAGACCATAGTCTTGGGACCCGACGTGGTGCGGGAGACGACGGAGAAGATCGCAGTGATTCGTCAGCGTCTAGCGACAACTCAGAGCTGTCAGAAGAGTGATGCAGATCAGAGGAGAAGACCTTTGGAGTTTGCAGTGGGGGATCATTCATTTCTGAAGGTCTCACCACATAGAGGTTTGATGAGATTCGGTCGTAGTGGGAAGCTATCACCTCGTTTCATTGGACCTTTTGAGATTCTTGACAGGGTTGGAGAGGTTGCATATCGTTTGGTTTTGCCACCTCAGTTAGCATCTATGCATAACGTGTTCCATGTTTCTATGCTTCGGAGGTACGAGCCTGATCCTTCACATGTGTTAGATTGGGCCGAGCTGCGGGTTGATGAGGATGCCACTTATGAGGAGCGTCAAGTGAAGATTCTTGACACAAAGGAGCAAGTGTTGCAAGGCAGAACAATTGCTTATGTCAAGGTCCTATGACTTCACCACGGAGTTGAAGAAGCGACATGGGAGCTGGAGTCGGGGATGCGTGCTAGATACCCGGAGCTTTTTCCTTTGTGACCTTATAGTGAATTTTGGGGATGAAATTCTTTAAGGGGGAGGGCTGTGAGACCCGAACCCGTCTTTTTTTGAGACTTATATATATGTTTGATGTGTTTTCGCATATAATTTTCTATGGTGTATGATTTATTTGTTTTGATGCATGTTTACATTTAAATAAGTATGCGGGGTTGGCTCCCAGGGTTGTAGGGAGTTGCTGTGCGAATTTTAAAAATTCAAAAAAAGAAGACATTTTTGAGAAGATATTTTGCCTATAAATATCTGGAGTTAGATATTTTCAAAAGATATTTTCAAAACTTCTCGACTAAGTTTTCTCATTTTCTCTCTGCCTTCTCTCTAACTTCTCGGGGGTCCGGGGCTTGGTTTTTGACAAACTAACTACCGATTCTTAGTAGCGGCATCGAGAGCTACACATCTATCCAGACAAAATTTCATTTCGATGAAGCTCAATTTTGCACGCGGATCGAGGCGTCGAGTTTTAACTATCCAAGGTAGGATCCTAGACTGTATAACTGCTAAAGGGTACTACGTGTAATCATATGTATTTCTACTGTTTAAAAACGCATGAAAGGTGATTTATGTTTCAAATCCGATTTTGGGTTAAAACTATTTTTCGGCGTTTGGTTGGATTAAAATGGTGGTGGATGTTACGTTGAGGCCTTTGGTGATAAGCTTGGGTGTGTGTGAGTTCGAGGGTGTTTAATGGAAGTTTTGAGGCTTCATATTGGGTTTAATAAGGTTGATTCGTACCTTAAAAACCATTTTCTAGGATGTTCAGTCGACTGAACCGTGGTGGTCAGTCGATTGGACCTGGGAGGTCAGTCGACTGAAATTGCTTCTGTCTTGGCTTTCTTTTTTCAGAGAGTTTTTCAGTCGACTGGGGGCTTGGGCCAGTCGATTGAGGCCATGTGTGGGCTGTTGGTGTTGTTTTGGTGGTTCGGCGGTTGGGTTTTAGCCTTCCTCACTTTCCTCGAATGGTTTTAAAGTGATGCATTTATGAGATCTCACGTTGCGGAGGTTGATTTTCAAAGAGATGGTTTGAAAAAGGAGTTTTTACGAAAACTTTGGGAAAAAACGTGTTTGTTGAAGGTTTGGAGCTAGCGCTTGGGGTTGAGTCTCAACTTCTAAAACGCTTTGGTGAAAATATGTTTTTACATGTTTTGTTTGATTTCCATGGTTCATGGATTGCACCTTCTTATATACATGTGTTGTATATTTGTTTTGCGGGTTTTAAAATATTTTTCATAGATGTACCGTGATAGTGGGTTTTGTTGAGTTGGGCTTCCATTGCTCGTTGGTATAAGTCCAGAAACGTGCGCAGCGTAGGGGCTCTGTACCTTCGGGTTAGTCCCCGTAAATTGAGTGTGTGTGCGGGTGCTTTGTACCCTCGGGCTCAGGTCTTGTAAATTAAGAAGTAGGTGCTCTGTACCTTCGGGCTAGTTCTCGAAAATTGAGTGGTTCGGCTGCCTCCGTTAATGGCGTCGTTGTTATGACTCTGTATAGAATTTGTCATTATTAAACCTGTGAGTCTAGGGTAATGGACGAGAGTCTATAGCTGTTACCTTTGTCAGTGTAGCAGAGTCGGTACATATGATTACATTTTATCGTGTCTCCTCGACTGTGTATCCTTGGGTGGAGAATACTGTGTTTTACTGCTTTTCCTTAACTGTGCCATGATATCTGTCAGGATTATATGCATAGTTTCAAGGATGGAAAACATGTTTGGATTTTGTGGTCGAGTTAGCTCCCACCTTACGATTGCATGATCTGTATTACAGTTTTACTGTCTATGTTCTTTTAGGTTTCGGCTCACGGTGTGAAATTTTTG
Source organism: Heliamphora exappendiculata (assembly GCA_034768845.1). NCBI lineage: Eukaryota > Viridiplantae > Streptophyta > Magnoliopsida > Ericales > Sarraceniaceae > Heliamphora > Heliamphora exappendiculata. The sequence continues at coordinate 5,572 of JAOTRH010168507.1, forward strand.
CTGTAAAACCTTTTTTAGGTGAGCACGTGGAGTTGACTTAGCTGCAGAGGTGATGAAAGACTTGCTGTAGTTTTTTCTTTTTGGAGACATGTACCTTTACATGTGGTGGCTGTGAAGGCTGATTTTATACGCCTTTTGGCGAAATACTTATTTATGTATGAGAATGCATGCTTATCATTTATGAGAGCTGAACTTGAGAAATCTTTTGTCCAACTGCTGTATTTTGATTTCCAACTGTAAAATATATTTTTATTAAATGGGTGTTTTGGTGGGCTTCCGCATGACCTTAGTCTTTGGGGCGTGACACTCTTTCCTTCCTATATATATATATATATATCTCATAGGGCAATACCGCCAGGTGACCACTACCATTTTCACGCTCTAATGCCATTAATGAACAGTTCCGATAATTGGTACACTACTTCGACAAAGATAAATCGACGAATTATTGTTTAATAAATTTTTATTCAAAACTATTTTTTAAACTTATTTTTAACTCATTTAAAACATGATCCGATACATACCCCTCATTGAACAAATCAATTTATTTTTGTGATTTTGATCAATTTGAAGGTTAAGTCTTTAATTTCTAGAGGATCTAGAATATAATCCTTTTTCTCCATTAATGAGAAGCGTCGAATAACAACCTATAAGTGACATGCTGAAGAATGTTGGGCTCTGTTTGTTGCTGGTTAATTATTTTAACTAACTTATCGTTTAATTACTTATTTATTTTTGTGAATTTTTATAAATTGATTTAATAAAAAAAAGTATTATAATTGAGTTTTTTAGAAAATAAAATAGAACTTTTATAATTAAGGGATAGTGAATATGTTCAGAAAATAGATAGCTAAAATCAGGACGCTGAAATTGATGAGTGGATTTCAATAAAAGATAAAATAAGTAATCAAGTTTTAAATTTTATTTCTACTTGGAAATTTTAAATCATTAATAACTCTAATTGTAAAAAAATTCTAAAATTTCATAAAAGATAAGTGTCATACGCTTATGTAGAGATTTGGTTTCTTGCAAGGCACTGAGATTTTTGTCACCGGAGGATTAGGAATTTTGGGATCAGGAATGAGGAAAGAGTTTTGTCGTGCCTAAGTCGAGGTGAGAGTGCTTAAGTATTATTTTGAATAGAAATACATGAATTATGCTTTAAATTTGCATTATATCCATGTTTTAAAGCATGAAAAATTGTGATAGCATGATCTTTTATTCAAATGCCATGGTATTTCTAAATATGCTATATGTACTTTTTGAAAAGCATGTGTTTGTAATATAAATATTTTTGACAAATGATATCAATATTATGAGATACTATTCAAAAGTGCCAAGTTACAAGGGTTTTCGACCATTTATATCCCGTTAGGGAAGGTTGCCCAATTATGGGTGTTGGTTCTCCCTATGGGGGAGGTTTCCCGTTGAGCGGAAATTTTTACCTTAAAGGCTTTGCGGGGTAAGTCCCGGACAGCACATACCAGTCATGCTTGGTGGCGAGTGGCTCTTATTTCCATCACGTTGCTATCCGTGTATTGAGAATTGAGGTTACAGTACCGTTGGAACTTCCGATCGTGAGGTGGATGACTACTTGGTCACTGTTGGGTATGGATTGTGAATAAGACAGCTTTACTTTGAATTGTAGCGGGTGTGCCAAGAACTTTACTTTTAAATTATGTCATTGTGAATTCAATGACCCGTGGCTGTTGAGCTTGAAGGATACTTTTGAAAAATTTGAGCAAGTTCCTTAGAATTTATGAGAATTTTTTTATGACGAGTAAATACAGTATTTTATATCTCTTGTGAAAAGTATGATGTTTTGAATAGAATTACTATTTTTTATCTTGTTCATTATAATACTAAGTGCACTCTCCTGTAACCCTTGTGGTTGTAGGTCGCAAGGATAGCTAGAGTTGGTCCACCACCGTCGTCAAGTTCATAGTCCCGGACTCGTAGTCAATTGTGGCTTTGTTTTAATCTTTTAGTAAAAAGACCAAAATATAAAGTTTTTGTAAAGTATACGCCGGTTTGGGTATACAGGATAATGTATCCTTAGCATGTATAGTTACGTTGGTTCCTACAAATAAATAATTTGAGATTAATTAATATAATTTCTATTTGATTGCTATAAATCACATCGATATTTGGTCCCTATAGAGAGGGTGTGACAAACTAATTGCGCACAAATCCCACCTTACGGACAAGAATGCTCGTTTGGCGTCATCTCAAAATCTAATTTACCGAAAGTAAGAAGCTAGCGACGAACCCATGGTGCCTAACCCCTTTTATAATAAACAATCTCCCAATTCATTTTCAAAATTGGTAACCAGGGACGCCTTAGATTCAAGATCACAAAAAGAATGATTTCCACACAACCTAACCCATAATGATCGGTACAAAAAGAGATTCCAATAAACCAAGATGCAAGTGTAGTAATACTCATGGTGTGCAATATGCTTCTCGTGTACAACTAATTATAGCATGGCATCTAAGCATGGTATAGCATAAGGTATAATTCATTAAAGCAAGAAATACAAGTATACGAAGCACAAGTGATAATTTATGAGACATAGATTCAACCTAGCAGCATAGATTCTATTCACCAATTAATAATTTTCATACACCAATCATTTAACATAATTAATTAAAGTCCATATCTTTAAACCCCATAATGTGACATGCCACTTACACACTTAGCCAATTTACGGTAAAGGTTCAAGTGTCATATTAAAAATCATGACAATGTTTTGGGGCACATAGATAGGGAGTTAAGTTTTGAATTTTGGGCACTAATTAGATAAAAATATTTTCTATAACTTTTATGTTTAACACTAAGGTCAGATCCTAAAAATTTAAATGGGAGAGAAAATTTATTCACTGATAAGTTCTACAGTCTCCATCACTAGTTTGTTGGTGATGCAATTAAACCTTGCGTATCGACAATAAGTCCTTCCCTAACTGACAGATTAATTACAGTATCGCCAGTATAAATCTCATTTAGAGACAGTTTTAGATAATTGTTATTGTGGTTCACTTTTCTAACTGAAGGGTTCATTGCTAAGAAATTGATTTGGCATTAGGTGATGGTTAACACTTAACTATATATGATAGTATCATCTCCAACTGAGTCACTACTATTATAAACTAGACTGAAGCTATGTTAGCTATTTAATTTTACTTGGCACGGTCAGTTGCCTAGATGGTAAAATTAAAAAGAATTGGCATGTCTGATCTTATGAAGAATAGTAGACGTTCTCCTAATAAGGCATGCTATTCTCAGGTTATCTGGATACTGGCTAATTAATTTTAAAATAGTAAAGGGAACCAAATTAAAATAAATTTAAAATTTTGCTCATCATAATTAATGGTTTTTTAATTATGTAATTTTCAATATAAAAATGAATTTCAACACACTCAAAGAAAATAAACTTATGGGACCTAATTTTGTTGACTGAAAATGTAACTTGGATATAGTTTTAACTATCAAGGGTATTCTTTCAATACCAAAAAATGTGTTTATTTTTGAAAAAGATTTAAAAACAGGGTGGCACGATTATCAGGGTAGGTAGTGCGTTAGGGACTGGTGTGAAAAAGACGCAAGACAGATGTTTTCACTATAATTAGACACTGCACTAGAAAATGCTATGTCTAGTATTTCATAGAAGGCAAAACAATAAGGTTAAATTCTGTTCACTAGTTTTGTAAACATGTTTAGCGGTGTTATCTACTGAAACCTGGTGCGTAGATACAGGAGCCACTAATCATGTCTGCAATTCTTTGCAGGGGTTCTAGGAAAGTCGACAACTTAGTGATGGAGAGATTTACTTACAAATGGGCAATAATACAAAGGTAACAGCAGTTATAGTAAGAAATGTAACTCTCAAGTTTGATAGAGATTGGGTTTTAATATTGAAAGATTATTTTTATGTACCTGCTATTAGGAGGAACTTAGTTTTCGTTTCTGGTTTAGCTAAAGATAGATATTTTGTTTATTTTAAAAACTCTATGGTTATTAAGGATAATAAACGGGTTATTTGTTCTGATACATTGGTGGATGATATTTTTTTTATTACTGCAATTTCTCCTATACTGTAACTAACTGGAATGAATAACACATCTATATTACCATATAAAAGAAAGTTTTCTTCTTTAATAAACTAAATATTTTTTCAACACTTACGCTTAGATCATATTAATTTAAAAAGGATAAACAAAATGGTAGCAAATGGACCTTTGAGTTCATTGAAAATAGAGACACTTCCAGTTTCTGAATCTTGTTTAGAAGGTAAAATAACCAAGAGGTCCTTTTCGGCCAAATGCTATAAAGCTAAAGAACCATTAGAGCTGGTTCATTCTGATGTGTGTGGTCCTATAACAATCTAGGCTAGAGGTGATTTTGAGTATTTCGACAGTTTCATTGATGAGTACTCAAGGTGTGGATACATTTATCTGATGCATCGTAAGTCTGAATACTTTGAAAAGTTCACATAACTCAAGACGGAGACGGAGAAACATCTGGGTAAAAGTATCACATCACTACGATCCGACCATGGTGGAGAATACCTAGGTCTTTAGAGAGTTTAAGGACTACTTATCATCAGAGGAAATTACATCCCAGTTGACTACACTTGACACTCTGCAGCAAAATGGTGTAGCAGAAAGAAGGAATACGACTCTTATGGAAATGGTAAGGTCCATAATGAGTTTTTTAGCTTTACCTAATTTGTTTTGGGGACTAGATTTAGAGACAGTGGCTTACATTCTGGACATGATACCTTCTAAGTCAGTACTTTTTACTCCCATATAATTGTGGACTAGTCTAAAATACATTCAGATTTTAGAGTGTCTAGCACATGTGCTGAAAGGGAACGCGAGTAAGTTACACCATGAACAGAGGTCTGTTTCTTTGTGGGGTATCCCAAGGGAATGAAGGGTGGTCTATTTTATAATCCTAAGGAACAGACGGTCATTATTTGCACCAATGGCCGATTCTTGGAAGAGAATTATATTATAGACCACAGGCCTAATAGAAAAATTATTCTTGAAGAACAGAGAGAAAATGCTAGTAGAACGGAAGAACAAGTCGCTGATATTCTATTACCTCATCGTAGTAGAAGGATTATTAGAACAGGTGCAAATCAAGAACAAGGTGCTAGTGCACAGTGTTCTGATTCTGCACAGCGTGTTTCTGCTAGTACACAGACACAGGTAGTGTCTCGTCGTAGTGAGAGAGTTGTTTATCAACCTGATCGGTATATGTTCTTAGGAGAGTCTCTTGATAGGATTCTGGTAAAACTAGATACCGAACCCAATAACTACAATGATGTACTTTAAGACAAAGATACAGATCTTTAGCAAAGGACTATGAATTCAGAGATGAAATCAATATATTCCAATCAGGTTTGAGAACTTGTAGAACTACCCAAATGGATAAAATCCATTGGATGCAAGTGGTTCTACAAGAGAAAGAGAAGAGCAGAGGGGAAGGTTGAAACCTCCAAATTTAGGCTTGTTGCTAAAGGGTTCACTTAGAAAGAAACCTTCTCTTATCCATTGCTGCTCATCTCAATTATGAAATATGACAAATAAATGTCAAGACATCTTTTCTTAATAGAAGTCTTGACGAGTGTATCTATATGATACAACCAGACGAATTCATTGCAAAGGGTTAGGAACACATGTTGTGTAAGCTTAAGAGATTCATTTATAGACTTAAGTAGACATCGAGATCTTGGAACACTCAGTTTGATCAAGCCATTAAGTCTTATGATTTTGATCAAAGTCTGGATGAGTCATGTGTGTACAAGAAGCGTAACAGAAGCATGGTGATTTTTTTAGTACTTTATATAGACGATATTTTACTCATCGAAAATGATGTGGAGGCATTATCTACGGTTAAAGATAGTTATCTGGGCAGTTCGATATGAAGAACTTGAAAGAAGCAAGTCACATCATTGGGATCAAGCTCGTGCGAGATCAGAAATAAAGGATGTTCGGCTTATCACAAGAAAATTATATCAAAGATATCCTTACTCGTTTTAGCATGTAAGATTTCAAGAAAGGGTTTTTCTCATTCAGGCATGGAATCACTCTATCTAAGGATCGGTGCTCTAAGACACCTGATGAGATAGAGAAGATGAAGGTAATTTTTTATGCTTCGGTAGTAGAAAGCCTCATGTATGCTATGCTTTGCACTATACCTAACATTTTCTTTGCCGTTGGCATAGTTAAAAGATATCAGTCTAACCTAAGGCAGGAGCATTGAACTGCGACAAAGAATATAGTCAAGTACCTGAAAATGACTAAGGATTATTTGCTAGTTTACCAGGCAGATAGTCTAGTACCTTTGGGGTACACAGACTCAGATGTTCAGTCTGACAGGAATTCCTGTAAGTGTACCTCAAGATATGTGTTTACCTTAGGAGGTGGAGCTATAAGTTGGGGGAGTATCAAGCAGTCCTGCATTCATGATTCCACAACGGAAGCCGAGTATGTGGCAGCTTCTGAAGCAGCCAAGGAGGTCATTTGGCTCAGGAACTTCCTGTTGGATCTAGATGTGGTATCTTCAATTTAATCGGCTGTTACACTTTATCGTGACAATAGCAGAATAGTTACGAACTCGAAGTAAGCAAGGGTCCATAAGAAAGACAAGAACATAGAGCCTAAGTATCACCTGATGTGAGAAATTATACAGAGAGGTGATATTGATATGACCAAGATTGCATTAGGAGACAACCTTGCAAATCCTTTTACAAAGAGCTTAATGGCTAAGACTTTTGATAGTCATGTAAAGGATATAGGAGTCAGATGTATGGCAGTATGGTTTTGAGTATAAGTGGGAGATTGTTGGGGTTGGTATACTGAAAATCATGTTTTTAGTATTTAATTTAATTTTAATAAAATTAATTTTTCATTTTATGAGAATTTTTATGA
>JAOTRH010168518.1:0-12507 GCA_034768845.1 Heliamphora exappendiculata
TTGTTGAAAGTTTAATAAAGATGTATTTTCTGGATCCCCGAGCTTGTATTTTATGTCGGCGTTGGAAATTCTCCCAATATATATATATTGAAGGTGTACAAAACTGCAGGCTTCAAGCCCAGCCTAAGTAAGCAGGACCAAAGTTCCAACCGAAAGACCGATCCATTACGTGTCCAATCCAGGACGAGTTCGGGCCATCCCATAGGGGAGTAGCCCACGTTAAAAAAGATCCACGTCGGCCATAAGAAAAAGGATAGATCAAAAAAATCCTATCCTTGATACGATTTGTTCTAGTATACAGGATCTAACATCCTAGAGCAATTAGAATCGCTCTAGGATAGGACAAAATCTCCAAGGAATAAGAGGCAGAGTCCTAAGAGGACTCAGCCTCCCTGGTTTTCAACCCCTATATAAAGACAATCACTCCATACTCACAGGTATGCAATCCTAAGCCCGATTCATGATTAGAAACCTCTCTAAAAGAAGTCTAACTTGAACGTCGGAATACCTCCGGCCAAACCAGGTTGGAAGACATTAACGGTGTTCTTGGTGTTGCTGGAGTTCAGCAACTATGTGAAGAGCCTCCAGTGAGTTCAGCAACAAGGGGTTCGGATCATATTTTGTTTGGGAACATCATATTTGAACCGGCTCATTTGATTTTGATTGTGCCAAACGGCTTTCCAATTTGCAACACGCATAATTTGGCGCCGTCTGTGGGAACAACAATCTTGAACCAACAAAACCATGAGCCAGACCCCTTCTAGGTTCACTGGGAACCGTGCAAGAGGGCAAGGAAAAATCTCCCAAAGGTCCATATCGGTTGTCCCAGAGAGACTAAGGGCCCCCATAAGCCCTTCAGAGATTCGAAGGCATAGGGACGATGCCTCACATAATAGGAGGCAACTACGCTATTCAACCACGAGTTATAAAGGAGAACGACCTTCTCCGCCATCTTTAAGAGAAAAAGGAAGATTGGAAGAGAGGTTGACCATGCGAGATAGGATCATCAACAATCTAGAAGAAAGAATCGAGCAACGTGACAGGAAAATTGACGAGCTCAAACAGCTGATTCAGAGGCAGGATGCTCAAAGGGGACCACGCATAAGGTAAAGAGAAAGTCCCGAGCAAGAGGAGACCGAATAAAGCCCGGAGTCTTACAGCCTGAGTCACCCTAAGAGGCGGGGGCGCAAGGAAACCGAGGTAAGCCTAAGGAGTTCTAGGCGAACTGATACCATTACAGCAGAATCAGTTCGGCCAAGCCATGAAAGTGTAGCTCGGGCTGAACTGGACCCCAATTAAGACCTACGACTATGGTTGAAGAGAAGAATGGATTCTAGGATGCAGCATGGTGGTGGTCGAACAACCCAAGACGTAGCAAGGAGGGCCCTTGAACAGATCTCAGTGTCGCCATTAGCAGAGATCATTAAGAATGTCGATCCACCTCGCAAGTTTTCTCAGCCGAAGTCTGAGATGTACGATGGGAAGATAGATCTAGTGAGCCATATTCGGTAATACAGACAGGCAATGGCACTATAGAGTGGGAACGATGCACTCATTTGCCGCATGTTCCCATCCAGTCCGGGGGAGACAGCCCTCAGTTGGTTCCATAAGTTGCCACCACGTTCTATAGTCCATTGGCAGCAACTGCCTGAGTCTTTTACTACTCGGTTCATAACAAACAGTAAACGGCCGAAGAGTTTTAACACACTACTAGCCCTACAAGAGAATGATGGAGAAACAATTCGGGAATATGCTCGGCATTATTGGGAGACCTATAACAAAATAGAAGATTACAACGAACAACTTTTCGTGGCATTTTTCAAAATTGGGCTACCTCCTCAAAGTCGTTTGAGACAGTCCCTTACCAAGAAGACTGCCTCCACAATGTCCGAGATAATGGTGAAAATTGAGCAACATGCAAAGGTTGAGAAAGATATAAGCCAAACCGAACAAAGTGTGACGTCAGTCAAACAACCTGAGAGGAGGGATAAAGGCCGAAAAGACCAGAAGGCCAGAAAAGAGTCCCAAGAGAAAAAGGAGTCAACAGCCTACCAGGCCCTGTAAACGGTATTCAAAGAGCCCATGCATAATCTCTTGGACCAAATCAAGGGCAAGCCTTACTTCCAGTGGCAACCAAAGTTTATGGGAGATCCAAACAGACGAGATCAGAAGCGGGAGTGTCACTGCCACCGTGATCATGGCCATTTGACTGGGGAATGCCGAACTTTCAAAAAGCACTTAGAGGACTTGGTTCAAGCAGGGCACTTGCTGGAAATTGTTGACACCGAAAAGACTACTCGGGAAGGAAGAAAATAGGAGCAGGACCAGGGGCTCGAACAGAGAGATACTCCACTTAGTGTGGTAAAAATGATTCATGGTACGGTTGAGCCTATAACCCGAGCAGTTGTTCGACACCAAGCTAGGACCACGGCATGCACTATGAAGGCGGACAAGGGCAAACGACGAAGAACAGCAGAGGACTCTGGCCAAAATCAGTCGAAAAGGATTAGCTTCTCAGAGGAAGACGTTGAAGGAATACACTGGGGTCACAATGATGCATTGGTACTAACATTGCGCATCGCCAATTATAATGTATTGCGAGTACTAGTAGAACAGGGCAATTTGGTGACATTATGTACTACAGTCTGTTCCAGAAGCTGAGGCTGAAGGACTCAGCACTCAAAAGGTGCATAACCCCCTGATCGGCATTGGCACAGACCCAATGTAGCCAGTTAGAAGGATAACTGTACCAATGAAAGCAGGGCCTGCGACGGTGAACACTGAATTCCTAGTTGTTGACCAGCCGTCCACTTATAATGCTATTGTAGGTAGAACATGAATTCATAGTTTGGGAGCAGTACCTTCAACTTACCACTAGTCACTGAAGTTCTAAATGAGGAAGGAAGTAGTTGAGATCAAAGAGAACAACACACTGCAAGACAGTGCTTCCTAGCAACAATGAAGAACCAAGAATAGTACCCAGATGTGAAGACCATAGAAGTGGAAGATGGGCCTACAATATACGACTACAGCCGAACAACTGAAGAGAAGGTGGTTGAGGACTTGAAGAAAATCAGTATCTCCCTAGAGGACCTAGATCAGTTCTTCTTGCTCAGAACAAGTATGGCCGAATAAGAAGAGACCGAACTGATAGAATTCCTAAAGAAAAACAAAGAGGCTTTTGCATGGACACCGTATGAGATGTCAGGTATAGATCCCGATGTAATCAACCATCGGTTAAATGTGGATCCCCTTAGGAAGCCTATAATACAGAAGCAGTGTTGGAAAAGGTTCAACAACTAAAGGAGGCAGAAGCGATCAAAGAGATCCATTACTCGACTTGGTTGGCGAATACCTTAGTGGTCAAGAAGAAGGATAGGAAGTGGCGAGTCTGCGTTGATTTCACTAATCTAAACAAGGCCTGCCCCAAGGATTGCTTCCCCCTGCCTCGAATAGATCAACTCGTCGACTCAACAGCTGGACATGAGAGGATGAGTTTCCTCGATGCATACAGAGGGTACCATCAGATAGCAATGCACCTCTCAGACATGGAAAAGATGGCATTCATCACTCCTCGGGGTATTTACTGCTACCGGATGATGCCATTCGGACTAAAAAATGTAGGGACTACCTATCAAAGACTTGCTATCAAGATGTTCGGCAACTTGATTGGTAAAACCATTGAGGTCTACATCGACGATATGGTTGTAAAAACAAAGCATCCGAACAAACATCTTGATGACTTGAAGAAAAACCTTTGAAATCCTCAAAACTTACAAACTAAGGCTTAATGCTTCCAAATGCGCCTTTAGAGTAAGCTCTGAAAAGTTCATTGGCTTTCTAGTAACCCATAGGGGAATAGAAGTAAACCCCAAATATATCTCAGCCATTCAAAATTTGAAGAGCCCGTAGAACTTAAAGGAAGTCCATAAGTTAACAGGAATGGCCGCAGCACTCAATCGATTCATTAGCCGAGCATCTGATTGGAGCTATCCTTTCTTCAAGGCAATGAAGAGGGCCAACTGGTTCGCTTTGGATGAGAAAAGTGAGAAAGCCCTCTCCGAGCTAAAGCACTATCTTTCCTCCCCACCATTATTGACAGTACCTATAGACACTCCAATTTGACCCAGCCCAATCTTATGTAAATTCGATGATGAAAACAGGTAGAATGGTGCTTCAGTTCGATCCCTGAAAAGTAATCCAAGCACAATATTTGAACTCATAACCTTCAAACCAATGAAATTTTGATAACTTGTTATGTAAGTCATTTCCCAAAGTGGCGACCATCATGTTCATTGTGGCGACCGTCAATAGAACCTTTTGGAAATCCTAGCCAAAAGTGGCGACCGCCATATTCAACCTGGCGATCGCTAACTCTCATCGTGGCGACCGCCAATAGAACCTTGTGAAACCTCTCTTAGGCATGGCGACTGCCACCTCCAACCCGGCGACCACTAACTCCAAATGGCCTAACGTGTCCAAAACGTGGCAACACCTCATTGGTTGAAAATTTCTATAAATACCGTACCCCTTGTACGTTTTCAAGGACAAAAAATTGGTGAGAGATTTAATTAGAGAAGCTCTGCCGAGTTGTCGAGCAATTTCGAGTCCCGACGCCGAAGTCCTGTTGAAATACCGAGATCCGAACCTCCGACGCCTACATTGAAATCCTTGCTTAGATCACCATCCGAGAATTGGACCATTGAAGCACATTCCCCCAACTCGAGGATTCCTAAGCAATGTAGGAATTTTGTTTGGATCCCCCATCCTTCTAACTCAATTTTCTCTCTTTTGGAGTAATCGGGTTAAATTCAATTAAAATTTGTGTATTTCTTTCATTTGTGTAGTTAACCTTGTTTCTTATTTAATTTTCTTCATTTAGTTTAATATTTTTAATTAATTACTTAGTTTATACATTCACACTAAGCACATTATCTTTTCCTTCAATTCATTCATTAAATTGACGCTAACATATTTTGGCAATTACAATTTATTAATGTTGTCAATTGTTATGATAATACACTTACATACATATGGATATAGTTGCCAATACTATATTCATATTTAACAATTAAATAGATATATTTTAGTTCTTTTTTTTTTTTTTCTTGTAATGTAGCCTTATTTTTATTTCCTTATAATATAATTTTATTTTTCTTTCTAATGTTCAATTCCTTGTTTTTTTCTTTTCTTTTTCTTTTTTCTATAGTTTTATTTTCCTTTCATAGTATTTATCCTATTTTTCTTTTCTTTTGTTGAATCCAAAAAATCACAAAAGTCTTTTAATCTAATTCTTATTCTTTAAATGTAATTTTCTTCCTCTTTGTTTTCTTTTTTCTCTATTTTCTTTTAAGAATGTGAATAGTTAGGTTTTCTTCTTATTAGTTTGATAGCATCTTCTAACCTTTTATTTTAGCTTAATGATTATTAGTTTAGGTTAATTAGTTTATTTTGTAAATAATGCTAATTTTAATTCCCTAATTTTTAATATCCTTTCTTTCTCTTTTAGAATTTCTTATCTTTGGTTTAATTTTATTTTATAAACCATCCTTTTGTTCTCATTTCCTTTTTATTAAAATCTTTAACTTTTCTTTTGGCATAAAACCCTCTTTCTAATTTCTTTACTTTCTTTTAGTATAGGATTTTTCTTGTATATACATTTTTTTATTTCTTTTATTAAAAATTCATCATGTTAATGCTAATTTAGTGTATTTTGGAGATATACATGTTTTATTTTTCTTATTTGAAATCATGTTTAGAATAATTTAATTTATTTTGGTAACAATTCATATTTATGTAGTTTTGACAACTTCTAGCATGTTTTTTATTATTTTATTCATACCATAATAATTTAGGTTATCTTTATGAATATTACATGCGAGAGTGCTCCATGTATCTTTTAGTTAGAAATTGTTTGTCATAGGATTTAAAATTTTTCTTTTCATATTTATTTTCTATATTTGATTTTGGATGTTTCCTCTTTACCACCACTTTTTTTATTTGCATGCATTTGAGAAAATTTTATTAAAAAACCAATGATGATTAGTAGAGACTAACCTTACGGTTGAGCGAACGGGGTGCCTAACACTTTCTTCGATTCGTACCTTAGCCCCCGAATATTTTTCTCTGCTTAAATGTTTTAAAGATCAGTAGCCATTTTTTATTTTTTTTAGTTTTTCTCAAAAATTAAGTGGCGACTCCATTTTTAACAAAAAAAAAATTTTAATTTGATTTTCAAGGTGTTAAAATATTTTCTAAACATCTTTTGAATCCTATATTTTTGAACATTTTTCAAAAACTCTCAAGATCCCGACGCCACAGTACCGAACAGCAACGAAACACTGTTCTTATACCTTGCAGTATCAAGCCGAGCAGCCAGCGCAGTTCTTTTGAGGGTAGAGGACAAAATTCAAAGGCCAATCTACTACGTGAGTAAGGATCTTCTCGACCCAGAAACAAGGTATCTGCCATTAGAAAAGCCGACTTTGGCCCTTGTCGTCGCATCTCGTAAGCTAATCCATTGCTTCAAAGCACATCTGATCAAGGTAATCACTGAACACCCCCTTCAGGCATTATTTCAAAAACCTAACTTTTTAGGAAGAGTTGCCAAGTGAGCTGTAGAACTTGGGGAGCATGACATCACTTTCTGCCCAAGGACAGCCATAAAGCGTCAAGTCTTGACCAATTTTATTGAAGAATTCAGCCATGAGGGTTGTTCAGCTGGTACTGGGGGTAAGCTAGCAACCCAACAACTCTAGAAGAAAGAGATTCAGAGATCACTTGAAAGCTCTATGTGGATGGTCCATCACGCCACAATGGGGTCGAGGCTGGGATTGTACTATATAGCCCAGATAAAATCCTCATAGAGAAGCAATTCGTCTTGATTTCCAAGCCACTAACAACGAAGCCGAATATGAAGTCCTCTTAGCTGGACTTCGAGATATCAAAGAACTGAAGGCCCGGAGAGTCAAAAATTTTGTGACTTGTTGGTCGTGAATCAATTTAAGGGGAAATATACAGCTAGAGATGATAGAATGCAGGCATATGTTCAACTGGCTCAACAACTGGCTAAGAACATTCCATTTTGTGAGATCATCCGGCTCTCATACAAGGAAAACAGCCATGCTGACTCTCTAGCTTGCCTTGCTTCAGCCGTATGTACGAAGGAGAAACGGATGATTTCAATGGAAGTCCTCCAACAACCAAGCATAATCAGTACCAAAGAAGAGCGAGTCTACTGTTTGGGGTTAGAGCCAAATTGGATGGACCTTGTAAAAAATTACTTGGTAAAGGACGAGCTTCCATCCGATTAAAAAGAAGCTCGGATGATAGGAAGGAAGGCAGCTCGATTTTGGGTTTCTAATTCGGGAGATCATTACAAGAAATCTTTTACAGGGCTCTACTTATTCTGCATCCATTCGAACAAAGTTCAAGACTTCTTGTTCAAAATACATGATGAAATTTGTGACAGCCACACCGGAGGGAGGTCTCTAGCCCACCGAGCAATTTCTCAAGACTATTAGTGGCCCTATATGTAGAAGGATGCAGAGCAGTATGTCCAGAAGTGTGAAAAATGTCAAAGATTTAGCTCGAACATACACGTCCCCACCGAAGATATGTCTCCACTCACTAGCCCATGGCCCTTTGCTCAATGGTGATATGACATAGTGGGTCCCTTCCCAAGAGCCACGGGTAACAGAAAGTATCTGCTAGTGGCCAATAATTATTTTACTAAGTGGCTGGAGGCTAAACTCTTGGCCAATATCTGAGATGTCGATGTGAAAAAGTTCACATGGAAAAATATCATCACCCGATTTGGCATTCCTCGAGCAATCATCTCTAACAACGGCACCCAGTTCAACAGTTCGGTATTCAAGCATTTCTGTTCGGGTCTTGGGATCAAGAACTACTTTTCTACCCCATCATATCCACAGAGTAATGGACAGGCAGAAGCCACGAATAAGACCATCGTTGATGGACTCAAGAAGAGATTAGATGCTGCTAAAGGGAGATGGGTTGAAGAACTACCTTCAGTCCTATGGACATACCGAACAACCCTGATGAGGCTACAGGTGAAACCCCCTTTTTTTAGCTTACGGGGTAGTGGCAGTTATACCCCTAGAAGTCAGATTACCCACAATCCGAACAGAGGCAAGCAACCCCGAACTAAATGCAAGAGCATTGACCATGGATCTAGACCTAACCGATGAACGAAGAGCAATGGCAACCATTAAATTGGCAGCCTATTAGCAAACTCTTGCCAAAGGATACAACAAGATGGTGAATTATCGCGAGTTTGGCGAAAGGGATTTGGTCTGAAGAAAGATCCTCGGTTACATGAAGGACCCAGTTCAGGGAAAGCTAGGCCCCAACTGGGAAGGTCCATACAGAGTTACTTCAAAGGCAAGCACTGGAGCATACTATCTAGAAGACATGGGAGGTAGGACTATTCCCAGGCCATGGAATGCGAACAACCTCCGCAAGTTTTATTTTTAAACTTAAAATCTTCTATAATTTTCCATTTTTTTAATAAAACGCCGCTGTTCGGCAAGACCTTTTCTTTTCAATCATGCCACTATCATAATTCATTTCACAATAAGTTCGAAGTTCATCCGAACTAAACTAGCCCATAGTATGGATATTAATCCCATACTTAGGAAGAATAAGCCAAAAGTGGCTAAGTTCGAAGTTCATCCAAACTAATCTAGCCCCTAATATGGATATTAATTCCATACTTGGAAAGAATAAGCAAAAAATGGCTAAGTTCGAAATTCATCTAAACTAATTTAACCCCAAGTATGAATGTTCATCCCATACTTGAGAAGAAATAACATAAAAAAGCTAGGCTCACAGTTCATCCAAACTAACTTAGCCCCCAGTAAGGATGCTTATCCCATACTTTGGATGAAAAAACCTAAAAAAATCAAGTTCGATGTATATCCGAACTGATTAAGTCCCTAGCGTGGACACCTATCCCATACTAGAGATGGGAAAGCCAAAAATAAGGCCCAGTTTAAAGATTCTTCGAACTAATTTGGCTCCTTGTAAGAAAGTTTGTCCAAAATAACCTTGAGATGGAAGGGCATTCAAAACCAATTCAAGTATGCAAAACAAGCCGAGCAAAGAAATTTCATTAAAAAAAGGGGGTTGAAACCCCTGAAGCTATAAAAGCCCAGCAGAGCTGTACAAGGAAAATCATAAATAAAGATAACAAAATGTTAGCCCAATGGCTTTTTATTCTGATTTTGATGATTTTTATAATTCATTTCCTAATAATAAATAAATTTAAATGAATAATATTTTATATTTTTAAAATAAAAGTGTTAACACATTGTGAACAATTAAAGTTGACACCTTAGCAAAAAAGAAATGACTTATATCTCAAAAAAGTTCAAACACTTAAGCATTCTTGAAAAAGAATATTTCGTGTTGATCTTAATTAAAAATTAAGTCAAACAACTTTAAGGTAAAGTATACTTAAAGCATATCAAGTGTGTCGTCACCTATTGATCAAATAGTTTGATACCTTAACAGTTCATAAAGCCATATTTCAGGTATCAAAGCTAGTGTCGACACAAACAAGGTTTGTGTCAACACAAAAGAGCATTTGCTCTAAAAGTCTCAAAATGAGTCGGCACAAATAGGATTTGTGTCGACACAAAAGTAATTCTCACTTTTGGTATCCGAAAGTTTGGGTCGACACAAATAAAAAATATGTCAACACAAAAATATCGAGGCTGACTGTAGAATTTTAGTGTCGACCCCAAAGCACACACATGTGTCGACACAAAAGTCCTGAGCCAGCCTGCAAAATGTTCGTGTCGACCCCAGAGACCAAATGTGTCGACACAAAAGAACCGAGACTTTCTGCAGAAATTCATGTCGACACCAGAGGCAAGTTGAGTCGACACAAAATTATTCCTCCGGATGCTGAAGCATTCAAACGAGTCAACACCAGATTCAAATGTGTCGACACCAGAATGTTGAAATGTAGAATGCTGAAATTATGTAGACCCTTCAAAAAATTCGTGTCGACCCAACCACTTGAAGAACCCTGCCCTAGACACTTTATGTCAACACTAAAGGTATTTGTGTTGACACATGCGACGGAAATTCAAGTCACGGCAGATCTCAACGGTTGAATTTTTGGCATTTATTACTCCCACCTACCTCCAACGGTCATGATACCACAAGAATTTATATAATTAGTTACTTCTCAGCATTTAAGAAAGTTGGAGACTTACATTTACTGTTCCATTACTCAAATCAATCTCAGAAATTTCAAAGCTCACATTTATTGCTGTAACTCCAGTTCTTATTTCTCATCTCTCTTTATTTTCTTATTTATTGTAGATCTTTTCTGTAAAGAGAGAGAGAGTGTTCTTCATTAATATATATCATTTATTGTATTCAATGGTGAGTCACCATTTATCCTTTGAGTGAGTGAGTGAAACTCATCAAAGAAGAGTTCAAGAGAGATTAGAAAAAAATAGGAGCTTGTTTTCATAGGATCTTCTTGAAGCTGAAATAGGCTTGTGAATGTGCCCGTAAATATTCAGTTTATTCAAGCGAAGTCTTGAACATTGTAAAGGCTTGAAATACGCTCGTAAAATATTCTGAATAGTGGAAATACTCAAGGGAGATCTTGAGGAGTGGACTTAGGTTAGGATAAAGTCGAACCACTATAAATCTCTGCTGTCTGGTTCTATCTTTCTATCCCTCATCTTTTAATACTTGCATTGATTTCATATTTACTTATCTTGCCTTATTGTAATATTTAAAAAAATTTGAAAAATATTTTTAAATTGCTATTTATTTTTTAAAGACCCAATTTACCCTCTTCTTGGATTGCCTAGATCTAACAATTGATATCAGAGCTTGGGCTCTTATCTTTGACTTAACAGTCTAAGAATTTTATATGGCAACCACTAGTATCGAACCTATCAAATTCGAAGGTCAATCAACCAATAGACCTCATTTATTCAATGGAACAAACTATAACTATTGATAGGCTAGAATGAGAATCTACATTCAAGCCGTAGATTACAACATTTGGAGAGTTATCATAAATGAACCCAAAAGTCCTATCAAAACTGTTGAAGGGGCTGTAGTCCCTAAATTAGAGACCGAATGGACAAAAATCGACATAAGAGAGATACAAAAAAATGCTAAAGCCATGAATCTCCTATACTGCTCACTTGACTCAAACGAGTTCAATAGGATCTCGATTTGTGACACCGCCAAAAAATTTTGGGATAGTCTCGAAGTTATCCATGAGGGTACCAACCAAGTGAAAGACTCAAAAATCAGTCTGCTTGTTCATAATTATGAATTATTCAAAATGAAGTATGATGAAATAATTTTTGATATATTTACTTGCTTCACTAATATTATAAATGGACTGAAATCTCTTGGCAAGATTTACACCAATGCAGAAATTGTCAAAAAAAATTTGAGGTGTATGCCAAATAATTGGGAAGCTAAGGTCACGGCAATTCAATAAGCCAAGAACCTGAACAGGCTCAGCTTAGAAGAACTACTTGGTTCTCTCATGACCCATGAGATGAACATCAAGATGGATGATGAGGAAGACATCAAAAAGAAGAAAGGCATTGCTTTCAAGTCTTCAACTCATGATGAAGAATCTGAAGAAAAGACCTCCAGTGATGAAAATGAACACATGGCTCTCATCACAAAGTGCCTTTGAAGATTTACATGATGAATTAAGAAAAATGAGTGCAAATAACTCTATTTTGAGAAAGTTAGTTCTTTCTTCCTCAAGTGAAACTGAAACTTTGAAAAATAAAAAATCGGTCTTGCTAAAACAAGTTTCTGTTTTAAAATATGAGAACAAAGCTTTGAGTGAAAAGTTTGAGGATCTTTCAAAAATTATTTACAAGTTCGCTCAAGGAAAGAATAACTTGGATAAACTTTTTGGCATACAAAAAGGTGTTTTTGGCAAAGCTAGAATTAGTTATAAGCCCAAGAAAAAATAAAAATTCTTAAGCAACAATTTTGTCAAAACAGCATCAAATCACTCAAATGCCACCTGCTTTCACTGTTATGAAAATGGACACATTGTCACACACTGTTCATACAGAAAATCTCCTAATATTTTCGTCAAAAATATTTGAATTCCTAAAGAAACACATCCTCAAGTAACTAACATCAAAGGACCAACAAAAATTTAGGTACCAAAGATCAAAACTTGATTCTCCTTGCAGGTATGTCTCAAATTCTCATTCAAGGAAGGGATGTGGTATCTCGATAGAGCTTGCTCAAGGCATATGGCAGGCGGCAAATTGATGTTTGCATCTCTCAAGCCAAAAGATTGTGGATTTGTGACTTTTGGAGACAATAGCAAAGAAAAAATCGTAGGAATTGGCTGCATTGGTAAAATTTCTTCCCCTTCTGTTGAAAATATTTTGCGTGTTGATGGTTTGAAACATAACCTTCTTAGCATAAGCTAACTTTGTGACAAATGCTACAAAGTTGTGTTTGATCATG
>JAOTRH010168529.1:0-12507 GCA_034768845.1 Heliamphora exappendiculata
TCCAACATTGCAAGATAACAACCAAAATGTGTATAATCTTATACGAAATGAAGAGATTGCTGCAATCGAAGGCTATTTAGATTTCATGCCTTCTTTTGTGCTACTTTTGATTCATGCACATTTGTTTACACACATGATTTGTTGAGTTTGTTCCATTGTGACCTGGGCTTCATGGATTCAAATTACAGAATAGTCTCTTTGCATGCAGGAGTAAGGTTGCGTACATTCTACCCTTCCCAGTGTGGGACCTCGTGCAGTAAACTGCCTTTTTATATAGGATTTTGAAACTTGTTCAAATAGGCACTTTTATTTAACCAAGTAGTTTCAGGGTGGTTTAGCTAGATCTGGGTATGGTTTTTTCCAGACTCTTGGAGTGACAGATCTTAAATTGTGTTCTTTTAATTCTTGGTACTACGCTTACTTAATGCATGTTATTGTTGTGCTACAAGTTAGTAGCCTGATTCAACTTTGTGATGTAATTTCAATTTAATTGCTTCGTCGTCTTATTCAGATGGATGTCAAACATTGAAGCATCTCTAAAGTTTGAATGAGGTATTACGCTGGGAAAGGCATCTTTTGGTAATAATGTCAATCGTGATCAAATTCTTGTCCTTCTCATATAAAGTGTGCCCTTATAGAAAAAAAATCATGTTATGATTTTGTAATTGTGGTAATTGAACTCTATGCTTCCATTATTCTTAGGTTGGATTTGTTGAGATGTTTTCAGGACTTGACGTGGCTGTAGTTGCATTTTTATGACTGTACTTTTCTCATGCTGAATAAGAGAATATCAACATGATACTTGTTGAGTGCATTTAAGATTCCTATTTACACTTAATGCTCACGGAAAATATATTTTTTTAACAAGCAGCTACCTAGCTAGTATATGTGCTGCATTCGGCATAAATCAGCTACCAAGGCCTTCTCTTTTAATACCAAAATTTTTTAGACCTATTTTCACAAAGTGGTTTTCATGGCTTAGTAGTTACAAACTCACATCTGATGATGTCTTAGTTGTGTAGTTGTGCCCATGATAACTGTGGCATTGAATATATTATAACATTACCAGAATCTTCAAAGTTTTTTCAGTTGACCACGAGTATGAAAATTAAAAAGAGTATATCTTTTTTTAAGTAGAAAATAATTTGATTATTAGGCCCTTCGTATGATTTTTAGACATTTGAAAAGAAAAGAAAGGTGGAAAATAATCAGCGGAATCTTCGAAAGAATTGGAGTGATAGCTTAAAATAAGCTCATCTTGGTCTGTGATTAAAGTGTAGTTTTTGAAACGTATAAGCTGAAGATAATTCAATTTTTGCCAAACTGCTTTGCATCTACGATGCCTTAAAGTATGACATTGTGATTGTCATGAGACAAGCTCATGGCACAATGCTCGACTGCTCGTCGCAGAAAGAAGAAAAATAGAAGGGGAGAGAAGAACAGTGCTTTATTTTAATTGTGTAAGGTTATTTCAATTATGCACGGTGATTTGTTTGTTGTGTTTTAGGTTGTTTCAATATGGTTTGTTTAATTGTCATGCTTTAGACGAGTGCCCAACTCTGTTTGCTTATTGTGATATTGTAACCTTAACAACACACCCAAGTTTTCTCAAGGAGACGATAGTAGTAGTTAGGGTGTTTGTTTGATGTTAAATTTTAGTTTTAGATTATAGCTTAGCAAAAAATTAGGAAGATCTAAACAAATATGCTTATAACTTTTCACTTATAGCTTCTGATTACCAAAAACATACTACTTGAAGTTATAAGTTTACAACTTTAACAAATATTTGTAACTTCTACCCAAAGTTCTAATCACATTTTCAACTATAATCAATTAGTTTATAATTTCAGCTACACCGAACTCCTCAAATAACTGCTATGATTCTGAAGAAAGGATAAACTTTGCTGTTTTTACCCCTTATTTCAAGGGGGAAAACCAATAATTACATTGCTGCTCTTGCCATTGCCCTAAAACAAGTGGGCCGCTCTAGAGCCCAGAATACAAAGCATACATCCAACAGGTGAAGAAAACGGTTTGTCTTTTGCATCTGCTTTACTGAAACAAATTGAATAATGGTGACTGGAGGTACCCAAAGCTATGTATTCCTGTGGGATCTAATAAGTCTAGGTTAACATGCAGTTCATCTTTTTCTTTCCCTGGAGTTGATTTGGATATGGTCAGTAATTTGACAATTTTATTATGCTGGGATAAGGAAACCAAACTGCATGGTCACTCTATTATTGAAAAACATTCTTTCTGTTGATGTTTTGGCCAAAAGAAAAAGTTATTTCTTTTCCCACTTTGGTGTATGCTTAAGATAACATAGATGTGCATAAGTTCATGTCTAAGCAGCATAGGCGTACACAATGCCATGTGCTTGGTATTTGTAAGGTTAGAAAGTTTTGTTTGTTCAAAACTATAGAGTTTACAGAAAGCTTGAAGGTCACCAGTTTGTCTAAAGGCAGGTGTTTTTTTTTTTTTTTAAATATTTTCTGGGAGGCTTTGTATTTAAGCTTCTTTTCACATTCTTTTTAGCCCTTGACCTTTCAATACCATTTTTGTTTCGGATTCTTTTGTCTCACTTTAGTCACTAACAGTTTTTGTGATTAAATTAGTGTTTGGTTACAGAATAGGAATTCAATTAAGTGCGCTGAAGATAATTTTACTTTTTTTGACCTTTCCTGATGTAGACCGTAAGAAGATCAAGAAAAAGCAAATTAAAGAAGCGAAAAAATAATAATAATAAATAGGAAACTGGTTGTTACAAGGCAAACTTACCCGCGGTCTACTGGAACCAGGTACAATTAATTTCTAGGATTAGAGAATCTTATTTTATGATCATCTAAGTCAGGTATTAATTCGGTAAAATTTTTATATACATTTTCTAGTTGTTAATAGGGCATTTTTTTTTAAAAAAATGATTTCTTTTTGTGTGTGCCATAAGGAGTCACTCATGGGTTCCTCACTCCGGAATCCCGGATCTACTCCAGACCATGAACTCCAGTGCCTGGGTCACCACCCACCACTGTTCCTCGTTGCTCAAAGTCCAAGTCATTGGCATTCTCCCTGCCTTTTCCAATACCAACTATAAACTCCCATGATTTCTACATCCAATTCTTTAACTCCTGTAACTCCACTTGTCCCTCTTTCTTTGATGAAGACACTAATCGATAATTAAAATAATCCCGACTATAAGTTTTAAGAGTTTTTAAATATACAGTCGAGATAACAAGAAAACAAAGATGAAGACTGGATAAATTAATCTTATCTAACCAATCTTATCTAAATTAATTCCATCTAAATAAATCATATCAAATTAGATCTACTGAAATAAATATTAAGATAACATAATTCAAACGACAACTAATATTTTTAAAAAAATTCAAACGACAACTAATCAATAAATTTATTGTAAAAAATAATAAATAAAATAATCCATCTCGGTTGGGATCACATGCATAATCCTCACCCAACCATAGGACACTGGGTGGGTTGTCCTTCAACATTGACGTATTCGTGAAACTGGAACTTTGGCCCTGGTGTCCGCACCAAATTAGAGCTCAATGTTAGCAGACAAGAAGAATCTAATGGCGAAGGAGAAAAATCAGAAGATGACGAGGGTGCTGATTGTAGTGTTGTTAAGTATCAGAAGAAGAATGAATTTTAGGAAATTAAAACGCAAGGTCAATATAGAAAAGCTCTGGACTAAAGAAGTTATGGTTCTAATATATTATGCGAGTGTAAGTTCACTGGATGAGCAGTGTTTTGTGAAAGGAAAAACCTCCTCAAAGATTTTCATTACGAAGGCTATAAGAAGCAGATACCGCTGTTAGAAGGGAAGCAAAATCCAGTGGTGGTAGTGGGATCGACTGAAAAAGGTTCAACATTGCCAGTTCCATCTAAGTGTGTGGCCAGTTCTTAAGTTGAATATGAACAAAAGTTCCATAGTTGGGAATAACATTCCACAAGATTAACATGTCCAGTTGTGACGTTCCCTTGAAGTATTTGGTACTTTTAGTGGTAATCCAGGAATGTTAATTTTTCAGCTCCTGATAAAATTAGCAAGAGGTTGGAGGATTGGAAATGGACAATGATTTATAAAGGATGAGGCTTTCTCTTGTTTAGTTTGTCCTCTCAAATACACCAATTTATTACCTTTTGTTGTTACCAATTTATTACTTTTCTTTGTTTAAAGTCGCAGTAGGTTTGGGCCATGTGCCTGATAAGATGGAAAAATGATGAGGGACTTCTAGAGAAAAGCTAGTGGTGATGGGAAAAAAGGATCATTTGATAGAGCCGGAGGTGATTTCTCTTCCAAGGAGCAAATAGGGTCTTGCTTTGGGAAACACTATAGCTAGGATATGGTTTGCATTGTAAGGGGTTGTGGACATCTCCTATGGAGTTTGATACTTTCTTTCATGCAAATATGGATTGCAGGACCATGGTTAGGATTCTCGAGAGATTAATTTGGGGAGTTCTAGATCTCATTGGAAATTCATTTCTCAAGAGATTTCTTATTTTCTCAATTCATAGCATCATCGTGGGTATTGGGGAGGATATTTGTTTTTTGGGATGATGTTTGAAGGGGTTAATATGCATTTGCATATTTCTTCCCTCGACTGTATCATCTATCCCAGGTTCACAATGCATCCATTACTTCCATGGCTTTTGTTATATTCGTTCCCAGTTACTTGGGATTTCATTTTTTGTTGAAATCTCAATGAATGCAGGTAAATGGGTTACTTTCCTGGTTATCCATCCTTGATGATATTTCTTTGATGTGAGGCACCAGTGATAGGAGGTTGTGGTCTGTTCACTCATCTATCTTTGATTCCATTATTGACAATTGTAATATACCACAGCTTGATCCTCATAAGACAATTTGGAGTGCAAATGTGTGAAGTTTTGTTTGGACGATGGCTTATAAAAACTGAATACTATTGACAGGATACAGAGAAAGAGGCCCAATTGCCAATTGGTGTATCATGCGTAAGAGGGATGAGAAATGTATTGACCACTTATTTTTGCATTGCCCTATGAGTATTGGTTTGTGATAAAGATGGTTTCAGCTGGTAGCTATTGATTTGGTAGCTTAATCTTCTTTTGCTTTTATACCTTTGATTGAATTTAGGGCTTTTGGTCTCAATGAGGAGGCGTATACTCTATTTTGACTTGTGTAATATGTGCTGTGGTATGGGTCCTTGCACTCCTTTGGTTGGAGAGAATGCTAGGTTTTTTGAAGATAAGTTGGTGGATATTACTTATCAAAAAAAAAAAAAAAGGATAAGTTGGAGGATATTGTTAGTTTGTGGGGAAGGATTTGTTATTTGACCTTTTTTGGGTTTCTGTGGCAACCCTTTTGAGGGAATTCCTCTATTTTTTTTTGTTAGTAATGATTGGAGTGCATTTTGTAACATGTAATACTTTTTTTGTTTGCTCTCGTTTTCTTGTTTTCTTGTTTTTTTTGTTTTGTTTTGTTTTTGTTTTTAAATCTTTGGTGGACTTATTGTCCCCCTTTGCTTTCTTTCCATTATATAGTAAAATTTCTTTGTTGCTGATAAAAAAATGTGTGGTTTCGAGCTTGGTACCTATGGAAAATTGTAAGATTGGGAGAAATAGTGCTATTGGTGAGTCTGCATACAAGGAGGATACCCACTTCAAGTCATGATGCCTAATCAATCAATTGTGGGGTAAACAGTATAGATTTTAATATTTACTTTTCACTTACTGTCTTTGTTGCCATGGTGTTGGTTGTCAGGTGGACTTACTGTTTCACCAATTGTCAGGATGGTGAGTTCTGCTGGGAAGAATATAATGGCCAGTATTATTGCAGGATTTCAAAAGTCTCCGAAGTGGAAGGAGCATTAGAAATAGTTGAGATCAGTCACCCAGTGTGGCAGGGGGTTTGGCAGAGCAGGGAGAGAAAAGTGGTGCAAATAGTAAGCCAGATGTGCAAGCACTTTTGGGATTTCGGGTGATGTTCTTTGCGTACTGTTAGTCTTACTATGGAGTGATGCATGCATTGTTGTATTGGAACGAGATTCAACTTATCAACGGCGCTTTCTTGACCTAACTTCAAGAATGAGGCTTTATAATATGGAAAAATAAAATGTAGAACTTGTAAAAGCAATGATAATGGGAATTACTAGTGTTGTACTAATTTCGAGTAATCGTGTAATGACTTTTTTTCTTGTCATTCATTCAAGGTATTATGTGATGGGGATCACAAAAGGGAATTTTGAACCTATTTTCGGTGCAAGAGATTCTAGAGAAAATTTTCAAATTTTATTTCTAGATGTCTTTATTTCCTTTTCTTTTTATTTCTATTTTGGTAGTTCTATATATACATATATATAGAGAGAGATCTATTATATTGAAAAACTCACGTTTGATTGATTAAATTTGAAGAACAACTCTAGAATTTCTGTCTTTTTCTTTCTAATCTTCTATCCTCTCTATTTTTCTCTCGGTCCTACACCATTATGTGAATGAATCTACAATTGAATCTAATGAGTTAAAATTAACATCAAAGTAAAAGTTTTAGTTTTTTTTTTTCTTGTCTATCACATTGTATCCGACTTTCTATATGAAATGTCTGAATTCTGATAGAGACGCAGTTCTCATTAAAGTTTTGTCATTTCAGCCATAAATTTGTCATGATCTAAAAAATAGTAATCAATTGTGTTCTTATTTCCTACAGCCCTTTTTTAAAGTATTATATTCCTAAACCTTAAGCAATGGAATATGCTGATTTCACTCTGGGTGGGTTGTGGGATTTAGTCATTGGATTATTGAATTTCAGCTACAGTAATCCTGTGAGTTATTGTTTTAGTGTTAGGCAGTCCTGACATGCTGAGACAGATGTGTATTAATATTATTTTTTGTGGTCAGAGAAGTGCATTAATATTACACGCGAGTCATGACTATAACATCGGTCGCCATCCTTAGTTTTCATGCGGCAAGCCAACCAAAAAATGTATTGGATCAACATTGGTATATCCCCTTGTTCAATTCAATCTATTCCTGTGCTCAATCCAGCTATAGTATTAGATAACATTTCCTTGTCATAGATCACATAATTATTATTCCATTCGGTGTATCCTATCTGGCAAGCAAAAGCTGTCTTGTCAGCAATATGAAGAGAATGCAATTAAAACTAATTTAGTAAATACGAGTTCTTTCCCAGAATACAGAAGGTACTCTTATATCAACATAGATTGGATTTGTTTTAATGACATTAAAATACACTGACATCCATTTATATCCTGTTTTCTGTAATCTAATGGCTTTAGCTTTTGAGATTAGTGGTTCATTAACATGTTAGAGGTATGCTCTGTTAAGAGGAGTTCAGGTCTTCTGCAATTTTTTTCTTTCTAATTGCAATTTCCTCCATTTGTCTGTTTATCTTTACTCACGCTTTAGCCTTTTTTGAACATGGTAGAGTGAGAGAACCGTGATGATATATATTGTTTGGTTGGGACACATTTTGACAGCTTAGACTTTCGCACAAGTTTTGTTTTTTGTTTTTGTTTTTTCCCCCATAGTTTGTTCATCTGGATGATACCCGAATGGAGGCTTGTCCCAATTCATTCAAATTTTCTGTAACTGAAGCCTTCAAACAATAATTTCTTTATTTCCATATTTTCTACTGCCAAAGGTGAAAATTATGATGAAGTCTGTGAGATGTGCCGCAATTCCGCACCACTCTTATCAAAACTGTGATATTTTTATTTATTTTTGAAATTGGTGCTATTTCTCTCGGAGGTATGTGCACTGGTAAGTAATGCTCTTGTTTCTTTGCGCTTACATGCTGTTTAAAAATCAGAACTTCCTCCAAAGTCCAAATCATTTTGGCAAAAAAAAGATTCTTTGGTTATAATTCAACTTCTTGAATTATAACCAAATCATCCGTGGTTCTATTAGTGTATCGAACCAGTTCCCTTGCAATTCCAATCACTCCATAATTTTCCACGACTCCCTTCTTTCAAGTGTCAACATAAATTGTCAATAATTCTATGTTATTGGTCAGTAACAAAAATTGAAATTCTATGTTATTGGTAACTTTCCCCAACTGGAGGGAAAGTGAAGATCGATGTTGATGCTACATTTTTAGAGATAAGGCAGGTATAGGATTGATTTTCAGAGATCATACATTTTCTTTAACACGAAGTATTTCCATTCCAGTGGCCTTTATTTCCTCCCCGTGTCTGTTGGAAGCTATTGTGGTGGGCGAAGCTTTGACTCAAGCCCAGCTTTTAAATTCAGAACACTTTTAAATTTGGAACACGTTCTGATTGAAGCTGATGCCCTTGATATTCATTTTGCTGTCACCCAAAGATCTATCCCTACAACCAGATCGCAACAGTTATCCAACTCGATTGCTACAGTTATCCGAGTTTGCTGGAATTTGACCCATGCCTTTAGATCTTGTTCCTTTCCTTCATGCTTATTGTCTAAGTACTGCAAAATTGACGTTGACTTTGACACATGTAACTGCTTGGACGAATAAATTTCTGTTTCGGTGCATTCGGTCCTACTTGATTCATTGTAGGCCGTCTGGCCCTCGATTTTATCTAAATAAAATTTCTTCATTTTAAGGTAAAAAAAGAAAAAGTTATTGAACCTACCTTTCTCATTTACTAATTTTCTCACCAGTTTCTGCATCCGAATACTTTTTTAGTGGCAAGTAGCCAAGTATTCAAGAAATTCCTGTTTAACGATGCCCTTAAGGACTTCGTTTGGGTAACAC
The DNA here is from genome assembly GCA_034768845.1 of Heliamphora exappendiculata. NCBI lineage: Eukaryota > Viridiplantae > Streptophyta > Magnoliopsida > Ericales > Sarraceniaceae > Heliamphora > Heliamphora exappendiculata. The sequence goes on from JAOTRH010168529.1 coordinate 8,750, forward strand.
ACTTTTAAATTTCACTGTCTATCCATTTGATCATCAAGAGGTTGTTTAGAGGCTGATCTTGAAATAATTGCAGTACTTCCTCCTCAGAGCTGCTCGGGTTGCAAGTGCAGCGCAAAGGGAGCATGAAAAGTTGCAGAAAGGTCTACTAAGCGCCAAGAAATGCTGTTTGAGCTCTGGAACCAGGTTGAGACCTTCCCGGTTTTGCATTGCAAGGTTGAGACGCCTGAAGGTGCACAGAGAGGCTGCTGTGGCCAATATTTTCGACATCACGATCTTTCTTCTCGGACTCATCAACAGTTGAAACATGGTAACCGTCCATATTCCCTTTCATACCCTCTTAGTTTTCCCATTTCTCTCATTCTCTCCTAAATAATGAAAAAGTTCTTTGGACATTTTGGTATGATACTGAAAGTATCCCAATCTGAACCACACGTGTAGCCCGAGTGGTAGGGCTCCGGTTCCCCCCTCCCCGGCCTCTGGCATCCACTGGACAAAAAAATATATGGAAGTTTTGCTATCTGCCTGGCAGCTTGCCCTTGTAAAAAATGTGCAGAAGAAATGTGCAGAAAAAATGTGCAGAACACTAGTTTGAACATTATACAGAACATATCAATCTCTTTTTATCTATTTATTCATTGATAATCTATCGTCATCGCCTTCTTCTGCTCCTTTTTCTAAAAAAAATTTATTTGCTTCTCCTTTTACTTCTGTTCTTATTTCTCCCTTGATGTTGTTTGGTAGTTTTGTTTTTTGTGTGTGTGTGTAGTATCATAAAATGGAAATATTATGTATGTTCAAAATTAATCTGATCCATTGTTGTTACTTCTCAAAGGAGAAGTAATTGGTAGGTATGAATATTAACTTCTTTTTTTATTTAAGTATTGCTATGTACATAGACACTGGACACAGATCCGGACACATATGTTTGGATTAAGAATTTGTGGAGAAATTTACGAAAGAAAATAAAAGTTAAGAAGATAATGCAATGAGAAATTCAAATTAAATTGATTTATTTGGCATGACAAGTTCATGGTCCGAACATAACCTAAAATAATCACAAAACAGTTGTAAGTCCCAATTATTTAATTCTTGTAAATTTACTTTAATTTCGTATCTTAATAAAATAATTTAACTCTGTGTTCAAACAGAAATGCTCTTGGGTCGGGTTTTATTTTTATTTTATTTTTGTGGGTTAAACCTATTTTTATTCATTTGGTTATTAATTAATTTGCATTAACGGAAACCCTTGAGGGCGGCAAGGTATGAATTTTCGGCAAGGGACAAAAAGCGTGAGATGAGATCCGGTTTGAATGTGGGGAAAGCGACCCAAATTTTCATTTTATATTGTATATAATTGCTATATTAGGGCGCCTAATGTTAGTTTTTTTAATATTTTTTTACTTTTAGCTAAAAAATATTAATTTTCTTGAAAATAGCTTGTTAAATTAGTATTCAAACTAATTTTTTTTTAAGTGAGTTAATTTTGTAAAAGGTTTTTATTTATTTATTTAAATTAGATAGTATTGTTTTTTTATATAGTAGTTGATTATAACGATTATAAATAATTATATTGGTAACAAATAAGTTATCAAACATAAATAATTATTTGGTAATTTCGGAACATAATGTGATATTATCTACGTGGTGCTCTTAACCAACTATGTAGTGAAAAATATTTCACATGAAATAATATTTATTTATTTTTGTTGAATAGATAAGCTATAATAGTGATCTATTTAGTGTGCATTATTTATTTTATTTGTCAAAAGTATTATTTAAGTAATGATACACAGTATTTTAAAAGTACCTAATAATTTTTCATTATAGGGATATTATTTTTAAAATGAGGTAAAAATTTAAATTAAAATATTTTAAAATTTTATATTTTCATTAATTTTTTTAACTTTTCAACTTTTTATTTTTTATTAAATGAGTTAATAAACTTTTTAATTAAAAAGAAAAACGTTAAGTTGCCAATCGGGGACCTCCACCCCTAAAAAGAGGGTAGAAGAAAATATGATCTTTGTATTTAAGGAGAGAGGGTCCTAAAATAGAATAATTTTTAAGAGCTATCATAGTGTCATATGATAAATTTACACAGTATTTTTATTATGGTAATAAATTTTATAATAAAAATATAATATTTTATTTTTATTAAATTATTAAAATATAAAAATAAATTTATATTATAAAAATTATAATTATTTATTTATTAAAAATATTAGGTAACACCGCTTAAGTAATTATTTGGAAGAATATAAAAATTGACCCAAAATAGAGGGAAGAAGATATTGGCGGCAGAAAATATTTGTATTTGGGGGAGAGAGAGAGAAGTTGGATGGGTACAAGGGAGACATGTCAGGGGCGGAATAACAGCTGAGAAACTTTCCTCTGTCAGATAAATTATTGAGGTTTTTAAAGTGGGTTTATTTTAAATTATTATTTAGTTTAAGTTTTTAATCGGTAAATGTGTCCAAATAAATAAGAAATTTTCAATTAAAAACTTAAAATAAAAAAAAATTTAAGCGCAATATTTAATCAGTAAAAATTTTAACGCTAAGGTTCAATTGTACATTTTTTCTTAAAAATATCTTTTAAATAGATAAATTTATTTATTTTACATAACAAACAAATAAATTTATCAGTACTTTTCAAAATATGTGTAAGATACAAATAAATTTATCTGTTAACTTATTTTACACATGTGAATATTTTTATTTTTTATTTTTTATTTTTTCAATTCACACACTATTAAAATATATTTGAAAATTGAATCCAAAAAAAAAAAAACGAGAACAAACAAGCTTGAAACTAAAATCCATCTTATACGTAATAAATTTTGAAATTAATAAACAAAGATTCAGTCTCATATACATGCACCACTACACCTTTATATACGATATAAATATTCTGTATGAACATTCACAGTAGAACTTTTCAAAATATGTGTAAGACACAAATAAATTTATCTGTTAACTTATTTTACACATGTGAATATTTTTATTTTTATTTTTTATTTTTTTAATTCATACACCATTAAAATAAATTTGAAAATTGAATCCAAAAAAAAAAAACGAGAACAAACAAACTTGAAACTAAAATCCATCTTATACGTAATAAATTTTGAAATTAATAAACAAAGATTCAGTCTCATATACATGTACAACTACACCTTTATATACGATATAAGTATTCTGTATGAACATTCACACACCTTTATATACGATATAAGTATTCTGTATGAACATTCACAGTAGAATTTTTCGATCAAGTCTAAGCAATCAAAGAGATGGCTAGTAAGCCACCGAAGATGATTTTGAGTACAAATCTGTTCGCAGAATTTGATGCAGATCCCAAGAACAATTAGATTATGAATTACAGGTGCAGAACAATCAATGAACATGATGGAGAGGATGATGATGATGATGAAAAAGACAAAGAATGAGTGAGGGTATTTTTGTCTTAAAAGAATCTTGCACGTTAAAATTTTTATGCGAATAAAATTTTACTCGTTAAATTTTTTTATACTTGATGAAAAACAGTAAGCGACATGTAAATTAGACTATTCACTAATTTTTCGAATAAATAATGTGATATAAATCAATTAACTATTTTTGATTAAGAATAATTATTATTTTTTAAATATTTCTAGAAACTAAAATTAAAAGTTATTAAAAAACACAATAATTTTACTCTTTTTTTTTCAAAACTTGTTCTAAAATAAATTTTTTTTTTCTCCCATTTCACAAAACATAACT